>JAAXCT010002616.1:0-63879 GCA_012490785.1 Eragrostis nindensis
AGTAGAAAATTTTGTAGACTGTTTGTTGTTTTTGATTGACATTGGTGTTACCAGCGGAACACAGTAAATCTTTTGTTAGTTTCTGGTAATAATTACTACATATTGTAAAGCATTTTTGTGGGGTTGAATTTACATAGTTTATCATCTGCTACTTATGTCCTTGTTGCAAACTTATTACTGACCTAAGTTATTCTGATATTCTTTGATATTAATGATTAATGTTTCTTAGTGTGGCCCTTTTTCTATGTGCATGAGCTTTAATTTATCATCCGAAGGTTTGCAAAACAGTTGCATTTGTTGACAAAATCTCATCACCCATGGCCTCATCCAGAACTTTGAAATAAAACCAATACCCTTGTCCCTGATTCATGCTTTGAGCACATAAAATTTAAGTCATTCTCTACCTATCCTTGCATCAATAAAATTATTGATAAATCTGATAATTTAAGAGGAGACAAACATAAAAATTCTAGTGGCGAGTCAATAGGGTCATAATTTGACAGTACATTAGGCATACTAGAAATTCTTATGGCAGATTGTTTGACATATATTGTTTCCTGTCGACAGATATGTATAGATAGTCCCAACAATAAGACATTCATGTAACTATAAGTTAGGCAATTGTTCAGCCTCTCTTGTACTATGTTGCACTTTTTAAAGACACATGATCGATCGTTTCGAGATATATAAATTTATAGACTCCTCTTTACGCTTTCAGAAGATGTCTATATGTCAAAAAACGTAGTGTACTCTTTTAAATATATGATCTTTGGACTGCAAATCTAGTTACATGAGGGAAAAAGACTAGTGTGTCTCTCCCTTACTTTCACTTCGTTCTATTTATAGAGAGTGAAGGTGAAGCTTCCCCACTTCAAGCTACTCACATTACACTAAATTCACCCTCCACACTAAATTCACTCTCAAAATATCTGGTTTCACAAGAAAGGGAACTGTTTTTTATTTTCGCTTGAACATCAAAATCGGCAAGCAGGTCAGTTTCTTCCGTTGACCGGTGCAGTCAACAGGAAAGTGGCCGATTCACTAGACATTTCAGGGATCAACTTCGGCAGCCGCCCGGCGAGGAAGCACGCCCTTGTCCAAAAGGCTCGTGACCGTGTCGTACAGGCACAGGCTGGCTGGCGTGACCTCGACACCGAGCTCCGTCAGACGGCGGCTGCTGAACCGGCACCCCTTGACCGTCTCGCCGGCACCACCCTTGCACTTGCTCGGCACCGGGTACTCCGGGAACAGCTTGGCGAGCATACGGCACACCTCGCCGCGGTGCATTGTTAGTCCGGCGCAGAGGTAACGGCCGTGCGCGTCGGGCGCTTCGTACACGCGAGCGTGGACGGCGGCGACGTCGCAGACATGGACGTACGCCTGCGCGGCGTCGGTGTACGTCTGCACAGAGCCGTCAAGGTATTTGAGGATGTGCCACGTGCTGGCGTTCACCGCCTGCTGCAACAGCGGGCCGAGCACCAGAGATGGGTTGACGACGACGAAGTCCAGACGCCGCTGCTTGGCGAGCTCCCAGGCCGCCTGCTCCGCCACCGTCTTGCCGTAGCAGTACCAGTTCTGCGCGACCACCATGTTCTATTGTGTTGGCTCATTGTGTAGTGTTACATACAGACTTGCATTGTGTAACGCAAGAGTGAGAGCTAATTAAGCCAACCTTGGTGTTTTTGCAGTACTCCAAATCGCTCCAGCACGTCTCGTCCACCTCTGCGCCGGGGCCATGCCGAGGGTCCATGTACACGGCGCCCATCGACGATGTAAACACAGCGCGCCGCACGCTGCCGGCGTCCGCGGCGGCGTTGATCACGTTCCGCGTTCCCGTCAGCGCCGGCTCGATCATTTCCTCCTGCATTTCAATCCGTTGTATGGTGAGTTGCTGGCCACTATAACATAGTGCATGCCTACAATATAGTATAGAAGAACATTCTTCAAAGGAATCTAGCAAGTTAATTTATGTACCGGGTTATCAGTGACTGGGGAGGCAGTGTGGAAGACGCCCTCACAGCCTCGGAACGCGGCGTCGAGGCTCTCCTTGTCCAGCAGATCCGCCCGCACCAGCGTCAGCCGCTCCGCCGCTCCATCCAGCGCTCTTAGGTGTGCATTCTTCGCGTTATCATCTGTAAATGAAAACGCAATGGAAATGAGCTTCGATCAGGCATACAGTAGTGCGTGAGATTCCACGTCCAAATGTAGTTACGAATCGCACATCAGAACACGCACCAGGATTACGGACGGTGCCGCGCACGGTGTAGCCCTTCTGGAGGAGGAGCTTCACGAGCCAGGAGGCGATGAATCCGGCAGCGCCGGTGACGCAGACGGTGTGGCCGAGGCCAGAAACAGCGATGCCGGCCGTGTTGTCAACACCCATGTTTGCAGATAGCCAAAGTTCGTGAGCGACAATTGCAGTGGCTAATTTGCAGTAGCGGTTGCTGAATGTAGAGGCCGACGTTGGGATTCATATATATAGAGAGAGCTTGGGATGGAGGAGTTGGTGAGCAGTTGCTAGTGCATGGTGCTTTACATGCCCTTTTGATTCTTTTAAGCCTCCCCTCCTCATATCCAAACGTGCATGTAGAGCAAAGATTCCAACGTGCATGCATGTACATCACCATTCGCCGAATCTTACTATAATCCAAAAGATCCATGTTCTTCTGTCGGATCCCGTGACGTAGACTTAGCCAAAGGATTTGTCTGTACTAGATTCCATCGGGAAATTTCCTTGTGTGAATATATACATATAGTATAAAATATAGTTCAAGCACGGAGACATTTCGTGTGTACTGGACGATACCGTGTGCGCAACCGAAAAAAAAAAGTATTAACCAAGACGTGTAGCATGTGCGCATTTGTCGCCGATGTTGTGGTCTGTCTGCCACGACGCATTGCAGGACCAAGTGGACCTACACAAAATAAAAGCGATGTGGCAGAGCGCACATGAATAAAGATCGATTATTCAGAACCAGTAAGGCACTATATATTATATAATATATTTGGAGGGTCGTGGCCGTGATAAAGAACCAATATTGTATATTCTATAAGATACGATGTTAGGCATGTAGAAAATTGCTGAATGCAGGGAGATTTAGGGGGTGATTGGATGGCTGCAAAACCCTCAGCCTGGCTCACGGGATGCAAAAATGGAATGATTGGTTGGGTGGACGGAGGTTCGAGCCTGGCCAGCCGCATGCAAAAGGCGCTGCTCAGCCTGGCTCAGCAGATGCGGACTTTTCGGTCGTTTCTCCAGAGCCTGGCTCACCGCATGCGGCCGGGCGCGCGTTGCTGCATCAGCGTAGACACGAGTGGTGCAGGCAGTAGGCAAACCAATCAATTTCTTTGCACATCCTAGCCATATGCAACCAAGGAACCAATCATGACCACCTTGCATGCAATGAGCCTGGCTCCCGAGAGCCTGACTCCTAAATGCGAGACAGGCTCGCCTCGTACACCAACCAATCACGCCCTTAAGACCCCAACGACCGGGCATCTTCGTGGAGGGCGGCAAGAAGTTTCCCGGTGTTGCTGAATGCAGGAAAATTTTAGACCCTGCTACGAGGAGCACTTGCTTTTTTTTTTTTTTTTTTTTGAGGAAAACTGGAGGGGTGCCCCCCTACAGCATTTTATTGATAAAAAATGAGAAAAGATGTATGTACAAAGCTGAAAAGAGAAACTGGAAAAAGAAAACAGTTACAAGTGGTGTTGTATCCATTCTTCTAATTGCTGAATGTATCTTTGTCGTGTCCGATGGACAACCATGGACATTTCCTTCAAGAATACTCTTCTGCAATTCTGAATTGTTGGATCAATACCATTGAATATCCAATTATTGCGAGTTACCCAAATACTCCAGCACATGAGGATGATGATTTCCATGAAGAAGGGCACATCTAATCTTCTCCTCAGCCATTGAAATAACTGTAGTGGTCTCATATGTGTGGGATATTAATTCCGATACTTTGCCAGCAGCAGTTCTTTGCAAAGCAGCATTTGATAAAGAGATGCCTTAGAATTTCTTCTCTCTGTAAGATACAGAGTTCACATGAGTATGAATCAGTGCCATGTTCCTTCTACGCAGCATTCCCCTGGTGTTTAATCTATCTTGTAGCAAGAGCCAAAAAAACACTTTATGCTTCAGTTGACATTTCGAACTCCATAACCAGATGAAGGCTGGATGTAATGGCTTGTGCCCCATAAGCTGCTTGTAAACTCTTGAAGTAGAATACATTCCAGTTTGTCCCATGTGCCTCCACACATCTTTTGCCTGTGACAGTTGTGTTGTGGCTATGATTCCATTTAGCACGGTAAACTGCTCAAACGCTTCAACCGACATTGGCAGATGAAACAATGATATTAGGGACTCTTGAATGCTATTATCACTGAGTAGCAAGTTTTCATTTTTAACAAATGAAAAAAGCTCTGGCATCTCTAATTTTAGTGGCCTGCCATTCCATGAGTCATGCCACAACCTCACTGTAGTGCCATCTCCCAACTGAACTGCAGCTATACCTTTATACATATCCACCAACTTTGTAATATCTCTCCACCAGAATGATCCTTTTTCCTTCTCCCCAGGTAGCCTTCCATTTTTATAATATACTTTCCATATCAACTTGACCCATGGCAAGTCCGCTTTGTTATAGAATTTGTGCAAACTTTTCATCAGTAGCGCATCATTTTGAGTTTTTAAATCAATGACTCCAAGGCCCCCTTCTGATTTTGTCTCCTCACCATTCTCCATGCAGCCAAAGGTGGCTTTTTTGCATTAATGTCTGAGCCTCTCCAGAGCAAATGTGTTTCCTATAAGCATCCATCATTTTGACTATTGTCACTGGATATCTGAATGTGCACATTCCATATGTGGGCAATGATGATAAACAGGAATTAACCATTTCAAGCTTTCCTCCTTGGGTCAGGAATTGGGCACATCCCAATAGTCTTCTTTCAATTCTCATGACTATAGGCAAGAAATCTTGTACAGAAGGCCTTGTTGTTCCCATAGGCAGACCAAGATATGTAAATGGCATAGACCCAATTTGACAGTTTAGAGTGTTTGCCAAGATCTCCATTCTATCAGCACTAACATTAATAGGCACCATGATAGATTTGTTATAATTTACCTTGAGCCCTGTTGAATCTGCAAATGTGTTAAGCAAGGCTTTCAGTGCTATTAGTTGTCTTGGGCAAGCTTGCATAACTAGCAAGGTGTCATCTGCATATTGTACTATTGGGAAATCCATTCCATCTTCCATAGGTACCGGCAACTGAAATAGTCCTTGATCTTTGGCCTTATTCATAATTGATTGTAGTAAATCTGCAGCTAAGACAAACAGCAATGGTGATAGTGGATCACCTTGCCTAACCCCTCTTTTACAGTGAAAAACCTTTCCAGGGACACCATTTAGCAGTATGGAAGATGTTCCTGTCTTCATGATCATTTCCATCCAAAGTAACCATCGATCTCCTAGACCTTTCATTTTTAGGATATCTAGGTTACCTGATGCTCAATTTTGTCAAAAGCCTTCTCAAAATCGAGTTTCAAAGAATTATCTCTTTCTTTGATTTCTGACAGATATTCAGGTACTAAAGACCAAGCCAGACAATCTTGTATTGTTCTCGACTTAATAAACCCATATTGATTCTGATGCACCAACTGTAGGATTACTGTCTGTAATCTATTTGCCAATAGCTTCGTGATGAGTTTGATGGAGGAGTTTAACAAAGATATTGGTCTGAAGTCACTTACATTAACTGGGTTCTCTTTCTTAGGCACCAGTGTAACATATGAGCCATTTATACTCTGCAAGCAATCTCTCCTTGATAGAAAGCATCAATCAGCCCATAGAAATCCGCTGCTATTATTGGCCAACATTTCTTTAAAAAATCCCCATTGAATCCATCAGGCCCTGGTGATTTGTTTGTAGGCAATTCAACTATCGCATCAATCTCCTGCTGTGTGAATGGTGATTGCAGCCATTCTAGTCCCTCCACTTCAGTTAGCAAGTCCCTTAGATCAAATTGCATTGTTGTATTTTCAGATGTTCCCAATCTATTTATATGCCTGCCATAGCAAATCTTCTTTTTCCTGATGTGTGCTGACCATATTTCCTTGTTCATTTTGCAGACTTGATATTGTATTCCTCCTATGATTAATAGAGGCTCTAGCATGAAAGAATTTAATTGGCGCATCTCCAAATTTCACCCATTTTATATCACCCCTTTGTTTCCAGTAAATTTTGTTTGTGCAATAAAGACTGAAGATGATCCTGCAGAAGGCGTCTAAAATTCCATTCATTAATTAAAAGATCTCTGGATTCTTCTATCAGATCAATGAAAGCAATGACTGCTTTTGTATTTTCAATATTTTTTGCCAGATTTGAGAAGGATGCCGCCCACTGTTTCAGAACACTTCCCAAGTTCTTCAGTTTTGCTGTAATTTTCTTAGCCATATCTGTTACTCGTACTGGAATTGCCCATGCTTCCTGCACCTTTTGGATGAAATCATCATGCTCCATCCAATAATTCTCAAATCTGAAGACCCTTGGCTTAGGTATGGCTGTTTTAATTGAAACTAGGCATGGTACATGATCAGAGGTGTCCTTTGATAGAGCTGTGACAGTAGTGGCAGGAAATTCTATAACCCAACAGCTTGATGTGAAGAACCAGTCCAATTTTTCAAGTAAGGGATTTGCTTGCATGTTAGACCACGAGGAGCACTTGCTCAGCTGGGCATGCTTGCCGAAGCCAGCTACGACCGGCTTGCTACTGCAATACGTACGTTTTGGTTCCTTCGCCTAGCTGTGGTTGCCGATTTTAAGCGTGAGCACGTTTTGCCCTCGAAGGTGAGATCGACACTCTCTCAAGAGAGAGAGGATTTTTCTGGCCCCGATAGGCAAGTGCTCGCAAAAGCTCATTTCTTTGCCGGGCAGTTCCAAACGCTGTGCCTATCCTTGCTGGTTAGAGAAAATCTATAGCCAGGGTCAGGGTCCAAACGAATCCTTAGTTTCTCAAGATCGCTGAAAACATTCATGCGCGCCTGAACGCTGATTCCTCTTGATTGATCCCATCCATTGGTATTAAGAAAAAAGGTGTTTACGAATCTGATGGATTGTAGTATCCCACCCCAGCCACACTCGCCAGCACGAGCACCCTCCCTCTTCGTTCTTCTCTCTCTCCTCTCTTTTTTTTTTTTTTTAACACACACACACGACAGCACGGGGAGAGCACGCGCCAGAGTCCTAGCGAAACATTTGGTTAACTACCGCGCGTGCGGGTTGGACCTGATGCAAACTGCTGGTTTAGGCCCATATCTCAGCATCTTTTTCTACATCACGGTCCTCACGCATCCCTCCACCCCGTCGCTGTTGCGGAGCGCCGCAGTCCCTGAGCTCGTATCGTATTCCTCCTTTGGTCAAATCGCACACACGAAACGTACGCAGCTCCTCCCTCGCCGGCTGCTCCTCCCCGGCCACCGGTGGTCCCTGCTGCTGGTGCCGCCGCTCCTTCCTCGCCATTTCTTTGGAACAATTGAGTTCCTGCTCGGAAACAATGTGTTCCACAGTTGGGAACAATTGGTTTGTATTTTTTGAACAATATTGTTTGGTGGCTGGAACAATTGATTTGCATCTTCGGAATAATTCGTTTTTGGCTGGAACAAGCGGTGCGGCAGGCTGTGGGCAAGGCGCAACAGCGCGTCGCGATGGGGCACGACCAGGCACGGCGAGAGGAGCGGTGCATGCAGTTGTCCACGGGCGTGGTCGAGGCTAGGCACGGGGCGTTTCGTGAGCTAGCTAGAAGTACTGTCGGGGATTGAGATGAGAGCTGGATGAGGACTTATCATTACACGAGCTATTTCGCCCGCGGATGCTGAAAGCGCCAGTCTAGAGAATCTTTCGCTCCTCGGTAGTGAGTTTCGCCCATCACTAAGCGGAGCTGGACATAAAAGATAGAATGAAGACATCCAATAGGTGGTAACTGATTCATTTGCTTGGAATTTGGTGGGAGTGGGAGGCCAACATGTCATACGGTGTGCTGCGGTCTTAGGCCAATCGATCAATGGCATGTTGAGCCTGGATGACCCACACGTCCCTATAAATCAAAGGGCCTCCAATTTTTTTTTTAAGAAAAGGAAGTAACTCATATTCAAGCCTCTACGTTGGTAGATGTATATAGCCATTCGACAGTGAAAAAAAGCTCCAGTCCTTGTGGCATACGTACCATTGTAGCCGCCGTGTTTAGGTCTTCAATTTCAAAACTATTGTCGTATACCAAAACATTTTTTTAGGGAAAAAATAAACATAAATTTCGATTTGTTGTTTTTAGGACAACATAAATTTCGACTTGTAACAATCAAACCCAATTCCTTTCAGCGATCGGCCCAACTCGTGCAATCCCAACCCAGTTCCTTTCGGCCTACTGATATCATAGTTAGCCCATCACTGGGCCCAACTGCTGCCCTACCCGTATAAAAACTCCGCAGCACGCGTTCAATTCTAGGGTTGTCCCCGCCGCCGCCGCCGCCTCGTCGTCGTTGTCGCAGCCGTCGCTTCGTCTTTCTCACCGCCGTCGCGCGAAGATGGTAACTACATCTCCCTTGATGCTCCGTTAATCGCTCCAAATCGCAAGGTGTTGATCTTTGATTTCGCATTTCGAGTTTCTGATAGTTTGTCGCTTGCTTCCCTACAGCCGTCGCACAAGACATTCCAGATCAAGAAGAAGCTGGCGAAGAAGATGCGCCAGAACCGCCCGATCCCGTACTGGATCCGCATGCGCACCGACAACACCATCCGGTAATTCATCCCGCCTAACCAGTTTCGGCTTCTTTCGATATGTTCAAATTCATTGTGGAGGCTGTTGCAACCTGCTCATTGCATGGATATAATGTTACTAGTAGACACTCCTTCAGTGTCCCTAAGAGGTGCGACCTGCTCACTGATTGGATAGTTGGATGTAACGATTTGCATAAAGATTAAATCACTTTTTGACTTTAAATCATCAAGTGTTGTGCTAGCCGTAGATGAAAAACACGAGGATATTACTGTTTTAAAATGTTGTTTTCTCCAAATTTTTACAACACTGAATTACCAATTTTTTCTTTCTTAATTAGGATTATGTTGGTATTGGCTTTGTAGTTTGGACCATGTGCTGTACTAGTATCAATAATCTTAAGTTTAAGCATTTTTTGTGGATTGGTGTCATAAAATTGTTGCATTACTTTATTTTCAGGTACAATGCCAAGCGCAGGCACTGGCGCCGCACCAAGCTAGGTTCTGATTTCATTTTGTATCTCACTATCTCTTATGTCTTAAGACCATTGAGGTTTTTATGGAGCACCTTTCATCCAGTACCAAAGTAGTGAAATTTCGTGTGTACTCCCTCCATGTTTCCATAGCTGTGCTTTGATCTAATTATGTTGCCTCTGGTGGCTTTGTACTAGTATCTTTTTGTTTCATGGCACAAACAAGCGTACCATTTATATAACTATGGAGATTCTGGAAAGTCATGCTTACCTTCAGCACCTTAGACTTCGACTCCCGTTGGCGTGCATCAGTTAAGCTGATGTAAGCATGTCAACTATTGGGTGGATTATTCTTTTCTTTGTCACAAATTGTTGGTCGATATTTCTGAGATTCACTATTGAAATTGATGTAATGACAACAGCATTTTGGTACTGTCAAACTTTTGGAAACATGATGCCATAGTGGGTTACATCTTATAGTTTCATTCGTGCCTGCCAGGACCTCAATTGACTTTTCATTTTTGTATTCCCTCAGTAGAACCGTTTTCAGGAGGTGATATTCGCTCCATGTTATGTTTTGGCTTTGTAAGACCAGTCCTCTCCTCTTATCTGTTTGGATTTCTGTTGCAAGGAAATTTATCGTTATGTTAATTTTGTTGAACATCAAATTGAATGTTTCAGTCCATAGATGGTTCTTGATCTATTCATGGTGGTCAATGATGATACAACTTCCAGCTTCACATGCCAGTTCTGCTTCAGATTAGTCATGATGGAGAAAGCTGTATTGTTTACTGAGCCACCTATCATAGTGTTAATATTTGGATCTCTTTTGCCATGCTGCTCATGTGATTGTTCTTGCTGTATTGCTGTCACCGCTAGCAAATTATAGTTGCATGGTCTTGTTTTCTGAATTATTGACTATTGGGGGCTAACTGGAGATTGTTACTTGATATCCTTAAATTTTTTTTTGGAATACTCGGTGATGCTACGAGGAAGAATCTTGTCTGTTTTCTGCATTGTTTTTCAACAGTTGTTCGTTGATCAATTTGATTTCTCTGAAAGGCCTTCAGTAGCATGTGGTTGTGTCCTTTTTTTGTATTGATGAGCTATGAAACTGCTGGTACATGGGCTACCAAGCAGAATGTAATAATGTCCTAGAAAAATTGGCTTCTGCCATTTTTTGCACCATTTAAATTTTCTGAAAATGGTTTTTTTCTAATAGAGTATAAAACTCAAATATCTTTTATCTGGTCACCGCTGCATCAAATCCTGTATTGTTGCTTAACAGTTAAAGGATTTAGCGTGAATATGAACTTATGAAGAAACTTTCTTTTCTTTTTACTTAATCTGACGGTGTCATAAATTATGCACATTTCCTAAGGACAACACAATCCAAACAGTCAAGGATTGATGTATATGCATACTATTACTGTGCACTGGTACAAAAGATCTAGACCCAAAAGGATTTTATGATTTTTTATTGCTCGGAATTTAATCTTATTTTCTGTGCTATATAAAATAATATAAAGAAGTTTGAGTTCAATCAGGCAGTTTTTCATTGTTTTATTAGCTGGCGACGATGGGTACAACTTGAATGGTAGTTGATGAAGTTTTTGGTTGAGTATGTTGTTGTATGCAGTCTGTTATTTCTGAATCATGTCATGTTGCACATGCAATATTTGCTTTGTCATGTTATCTTTTCCATGTGTCTGGTGCTGCACGTGAGAATGGAGACTCAATCCCATCCATTGCTCTCTTGATAAGATTGGAGGGAGATAGTTGCTTATATATAGGCACATAATAATCTGACAAGTAAAGAACTACATATGAAAAAAAAAATAAATAAGGCATCACCGGCTCTTCGCCACCAGGAGCTGTAGGTGGTTCCAATTGTTATTTTATTCCATGTTCGTGCTGCTACTTAGAGGGAGGGCTAGTCCTGACTGAGGAGGAATTTCACTCTTCACTATGCCCAGCATTCGAAGAGGCAGGCACACCCATTTCTTATATGAATGCAGTTCATTGCTTGCAAACAGTTTGACTTCTACAAATACTGTTTTCTAGAGCCAATCTTTGTTTCCATTTACATTAGTGTATGTGAATCTGACTAAATGCCAGTCATGTAGCTTTCGACCATCAGCTATTGAGTATATACCTGTATGATATAATCGCTAGGACAAATTAGGCCCTGAATTTTTGCTAACCGAAGTGGCTTCCCGTTCTCTAGGCAAGCTTGGTTAGAGTAATAATATTATGGTACAATAGAATGTTGAACTTGACTTTCTATGGTGTTTTTTTTTTTTTTTTTTTGAGGGCGACTTTCTATGGTGTTGTGCATCCTTGTGGTGTATTTAATTGTAGCATGTTGCAAAGAGGGAAGTACGTATCAGTTTATACATAGCCATGATCAGTGGTTGGGCTGGATTGTTTGCTGCTCGAGTGGTCACGCCTATTGGGCAACGGAGGTGCCGGAAAACCGACGGGCGACGGCTGGTACCAATAGCAGTACTGGTACAATTGTTACAATGAAAATCGGTTTTGCTTTTCGACAAATGACATGAAGGGCATTCACTAGGGATGAAGGAACTGATGCCCCCCCAAAAAAAAAATGCAGAAAGGCCACTTTCAGAAAATTAACTGATGAGCCTTATCAGTAACTTAATTATTTTGTCTGAGGCTCCAGTAGTTCTCACAATTCAGGGAGATTGCTAGGTAAATAAATGTTCAGGAACGTGGTGATTGAGAGTGCCGGTTTGCTACAACATATAGTACCAATGCATGTGCGCCACGCACGTGATTGTAAAAATGAATCACTTGTAGAAACATAAGAATTTTGTGCAACTTGATTACTTGTATTTTTTTAATTTTCTCAGAACCACACAGGGACGATTATTGGCTACCAAATGTGAATTAGCAACCAGGATTAGAATCATTAGGATTGAAATATAAAAAATAATAAAATTGATTAAAAAAACATGACAAATGATATTGACTATGCATGTAGGCAATCTCAAGAACCTGTCTCGATTAATGCGATCTCTCTGGTTTAAATAGGGTAAAATTTGTCCTAGTTCAGATGGCTAACATCAGCAAATTATAGCCAGAGCACTTGGATATCTCCCTATTGAGAGGGTTTTTTCATTGTCATTTATTGAGAGTATATCTCCCTACTGAGAGAGTTTTTCAATTGTCATTTATTGAGAGTTTTTTTTTTCATTGTCATTTATTGGTCCTCTAATAACCCATGCGAACAGAATCTAGGATGTTTCCTTGTTTTACAAAAATTCTAATGACCTCAGATTTGATTGAATTACAGGGAATGTAGTATACAATTGTATCAAATTTGGAAATTAATTAATATTTAAAAATGACTATGAAAATCTATATGAATAGTAGCAAACATAGTTCCACATAAATTTATATAGTCCCACTGAAAAATATTTTTTTATATACTCTACCAAGCAAATGATGTAGATGATCGTGACATATATATGCACGTCGATAAACAAACAAGGAATTCCGCGATGAACATCATTGATTCATTCCAACAACTGGGGTGTTACATTTCACGTTTGTCCATCTCATCTAGCCCATTCAGTTATCCATATTCATCCACACCATGACACTCTTTGATATATTTCCATCTCAAGGATGCGACCAGTAATTAGTGTAATTTAGCAGTGCCCCCATTGATCGATATAGGACAACCTCGTTGGAGGATTTAGCCCCAACTCCAAGTTATCTCCCTGGTCTTGCTCCAAAGCACTTTGCCTGCAATTCAAAAGGGCATATGCATGAAGCTTGAGAACAGTAGAGTGCAGGTTAACCTACAATAACACAAAATTCAAAAGCCACATAAGGCGAACATAGTTGCTGCCTCCTGCTTCTAATGTCAGTAATGACCTTAAAATAAAACACAGAAAACATAGTGCAGGAAAAAAAACATGTGCATGATATATCTATCCACCTGCCTCTCCCTGCACCTACCTCTTTACTTTGACATTCCACCCTGATCATTCTCTCTATAGATCCCTACCTCACAAATTATGTTAGAAACATCTTAGGAAACATTTTTAGGAAACCAACCAATTTTGTGAGGTATGAGATGATCAGCATTGACTACTTCAGAAGATTCAAACCAGTGCCACTATACTCTCGCACGATGAGCAAAATAGAAAAAAAAATGAAACTACGGCAGCCCAATTAGGAATGGCTCTCAACGGAATACAATGTTGTCTCATTATATTCAAAAGGACCTCACAAAAGCTTGTGCACAACGAGTAACAGCGATGATCATGGATGAGCTTGGAGATAGAAATTTTTCTGTGCTTATTGATGAGTCTCGAGATATATCAATCAAGGAGCAAATGGCTGTGATTTTGAGGTTAGTATGTAGTCTTAATCTTTTTTTTTTACTTCTGTTTTGTTACTTCAAATAATTTCAGACTAAGTATTTGTTTACTAACTAATAATAAATTGTGTGCTGCAGGTTTGTTAATGGTGAAGGCAAGGTTGTGGAGAGATTGCTGGGTGTTCAACATATTGAAAGTTGTACTGCTGTTGCTTTAAAAGAAGCTTTGCTTAATATGCTTGATTCTCAGAAGTTAAGCATCTCTAGGATTCGAGGACAGGGTTATGACGGAGCTTCAAACATGAGAGGTGAATTCAATGGTGTGCAGAAATTGATTCGGGACTTAAATCCTTATGCTTTCTATGTGCATTGTTTTGCCCATCAGCTGCAATTAGTGGTTGTTACCGTTGTGACTTCTAGCCCGGTTATTGCTGATTTCTTTAACTATGTTCCTTTGATAGTTAACACTGTTGGTGCATCATGTATGAGAAAGGATGTCTTACTTGCAAAGCATCATGATGTTCTGTTAGAAAAGGTTGAGAATGGTGAGATTAGCATCGGAAAAGGATTGAACCAGGAAAGTAGCCTAGCTAGGCCTGGAGATACTAGATGGGGTTCACATCTTAAAACATTGCTTCGTATATTTCAAATGTGGGATGCCATCTTGGAAGTGCTTGAGATTGTGAAGCAAGATTCTGTTAAACCAACATGTAATGGTGGAGCATTTGGTCTGATTGGTAAAATGCAAAGCTTTGATTTTGTACTCATCATGTTTTTGATGATAGACTTGTTGAGCATAACTGATGACTTATCACGTGCCTTGCAAAGGAAGGACCAAGATATTGTTTGAAGCAACTAGTTTAATCTTGGATGTGAAAGATCGTTTGCAGGATATGAGGGACAATGGATGGGAGCCATTATTCAAAAGAGTGACATCTTTTGTGATAAGAATGAGATTAAAGTGCCAAAAATGGACAAGGAAGTAAAAGCAAAAGGGACATATACATGCAAAAGGCAGAAGGTAAACTAACATGCATTTCTACCATGTTGACATTTTCATTGCTGCCATAGACTCTATTTTGACGGAGATGAATCATCGGTTTAATGAAGTTAGTTCAGAATTACTAGTATGCATGGCTGCTCTAAATCCAAGGAACAACTTCTCTAGTTTTGATGTGGACAAACTTGTGAGACTTGCTGAAATTTATGCTGAAGATTTCACGGTAGCAGATTGTTGTTGTTGAGAAATCAACTTCAAAGCTTCATTCTCAACATTAGAAGAAGTGAGGGATTTGCTGGATGTAGAGATCTTCCAAAGCTTGCAGAAAAAATGGTTCAGACAGGAAAGGATAGATCTTTTCCATTGGTGTATAGACTAATTGAGCTAATTTTGATACTTCCGGTGGCAATAGCGTCAGTTGAGAGGGTATTTTCAGCTATGAAAATCATCAAGACAGATTTGCGCAACAAAATGGGAGATGAATGGCTCAATGAATTGATGATATGTTACATCGAGAAGGAGATATTTAAGAGCATTAGCAATGAAAGAATCATACAAGAGTTCGAAGATATGAAAAGGCGCCAGCAGCTAGTGCCAAAAAATAATTTAGTGGTATGCAACTATTTCCTATTTGTCAATTAGTTTGAAATAATGCAATGTTACAGTCATATTTATCACTTTTTTTTTCCTGCAGGCAATTGTTACTCATGAGGATTAATGGCCCAGCGTCCAGTTCTGTGTGTTATCATTTTTCTTTTGGTGTCAAATTTGTTTGAACATTCAAATTTCGAATTTATGTATGAGACAATTTGAACTTATGTTTTACTAGCGTTCGTGGTTCAGCCCCCCCACAATTTCCGTCTGGATCCGCCACTGAGCAGAGGACTCCCAGGATCACCTGGGCTCATACTATTTTTCTAATTATCCCTGAATATGGCTCTTCGTGAGGTGTGAGAGAGAATAATATTTGCTAAACTTCGTTACATTTGATACTCCTAAAAAAAAAATACATGAGACTACTCGATCACTTCCTTGTCTTGCTCGTTTGGCAAAATCAAGCAACATGTCTCTGTTTCCGTCAAATAATACTATATTGAGGGCTGCATTCAGGAGACCTGCCAATGAGGATACTGACGCATTTGGTACTTCAAAGAAAACTACCAGGCAGTAGACGGTGGACTTTCTGTCTTATGAATGTTTTGGTTTGCAACCAGTAATCTTCAGGTACCTAATAAAATATCATGTGGTAACATTTATGGTAAAGAGCATTTTAATACAAAATATCGTCATTTTAGTATCAACAAAGTTAGTACCTGCATACATGCCATACAAGAACTAAAGAAAGATATAATACAGTTCTTGTACTGCTCCTTTTTTTTTGCATAAACAAGAAGAGGCAATAAAGGAATTATTACAAAAAGCAGAGATCCAAGACGTAGTATATACCTCCTCTTTCAAGTATCTAAATTCCATAATATAGTATCTCCCTCTACAACACCATCAAGACAGGAAAGAGGAAACTTCTTCATTATCATTAGAGTAATGCTAGCTGCTGATCATCAAAACAGAGCCGTAAGAAAAATGACTGGATAAAAAAAAGATGATGAAAGGTAAAAGCACCAGCAACGAAAACCAGAACAATGAGCTTATCAAAATAGTTCTCAATTACTTCTAACAGAGTGGTAAACTATGAAATCTTTAGGTTTTCTCTTCCCCTCCCACGATGAGAAACATACTGTATAATCAATATCAAATGACAATGTGAGTCCTACATCCAGGTAATGCCACCTAGATAACAACGGGATTACAAACACACCCAAAAAATTAATATTGGATGAATTGGATCACCTTTTATTCTGTTAACACAGGTGGGACTGCAACAATGTGATCTCTCCACAGGCAATCTGCATCTGCTGAAATAATCATATGTTCAAAAGCAAAATAAGGTGAGAATGTGTAGGTTAGAAAAATGCCAGCCTACTAATTTCATTTGATCTCACATAAGCGCCTCAAATAGGAACTATATATTTTTGTTTCAAGCCACTTAAAAATCAGATGCATTTCATTTTCTTTTCGAACACTAACTACAAAGTAGTATTTTCCGTGCAGCGAATTACAGTTCAGATGACAGGGAGGGCACATGCGTTTGATATATATTAAAGAATAAAAATGCCAGTTTGTCAAATACTAAAATGACCCAATTATAGGCACATAAAAATGAGACACATGTTTCGTTTTCTGTAGAAACACAAATAATGAGAGCATGACAGATAGGACGCCACGAGAAGCAGAGAGCATGCAGTTGAGGAGGAAGGGCCGCGACCATCAGGGTAGACTGTTGGATGCTTGAATTGAATACTCTATTTCTAAATCTTCCACAAGCATCAGAGAGTATGGGTAGCATATCAGTAAACTGAAATGCTGAAAGGTTAGCACTTCCATTAATCTGACACCCTACAACAATGCGCATCAGTTCAAGCATCCATCAGTCTACAGTTTGGAGTAACTTTCACACTGCAAACTGGGCAAGGAGTGAGCCACAGATGGGCATTCGCTAATTTGGAGCAATCAAAATCTCTTCAATGCACATTTTTACCACAATACAACTGATCACAAAGCAACAAGCAGTACAACTTCAACACAAGAGCAGCAGAGATGGAAGGGGCGACTCACTCCTGAGCTCCTCGACCTGCTGGTGGGTGAGCTTCGAGGAGAAGCCGCTCGTAGAGCACCGCGCCATTCGCCTTCTCGCTGCCAAATAAAAATAATAATTCAGAAAGTCGCCGCACAAACCCCACAAGCCCCTCAGAAACAAATTCCGCGCGAATGAGAACTGATATTGGCCTCACGAGATAACAACTCGAAATGCTAGCATTCTTACAGGCATTTGACGCTTGGAGTCGTCATTAGTGTTCACAGACAGCATGATCCAATGGTCCTACCAAAACGCAAAAACAAAATTCAGGTCCATGGCAGGCTAATTCTGAAACATTCAGAGTAGGTAATGCTGAACATAGGGGGTCTGCACAAAATTAGTAGGAATTAAGAAAAATATTCTGCCTGTTCCCTGTGGCTCTCCGCATCTCATTCATTTCAGCTGCTAGGAATGGCAGTCGAAATCTGCTAGGGATGTACCTCAAAATATAGAGATGCCCCGCCGGTCCAACTTCAATCACACATGGCTGAAGAGGAAACACAACAAAGAAAATTCAGATCTTAACAGGAAGGGGTGGGTGGTGGAGGGCATCGATCTCACCTTGACCCACAAATGGCTGAAGAGAAAACACAACAAAGAAATTTCAGATCTTAACAGGAAGGGGTGGGTAGTGGAGGGCATCGATCTCACCTTGAAGGAATGAGATTCGTGCCTCCTTCCGCCCTTGATCCCCCACGCCCTGCTTGCTAGAACCTCATGGTGGGCGTCGCTCCGAACAGCATTGCTCCTTGGGTCTCCGGCGAACAGTGGCAGTAGCACGGGGCTGCGGCCAGATCATGGACACCGAGGACGACATTCAGGGCACGAACGAGTTTCACTTCCTTCCACTCGATCGACGATGACGTAGGACCCTTCCTTCCCCTCGATCGACGTAGCCTCGGAGAAAGGTAGGAACGCCGCCGCAGGAACCGTCGTCTCGCGCAAGAAAGAAAGGAACGCCGCCGCGCCCCTGCCACTCTTCGACTTGAAAGAAATTGAATGAATGGAAAGAAACGGAGGAAGAAGGAAACTGAAGGCGTGTAATCCGGGCGGGCTGCTGCGGGCGGGTAGGAGGATGTAAGGAGAATGGAAGGAGAATTCAATTTTAGGGAAAGCAACCGGTTGTCAAGGGAGGTGGGAAATCGCCGGGTAGAAAAAAACTCACGGTGAGAAAAGTAATTATGATGTCAGGATATTTGCATTTAGAATGACGCCTGTAATGCTCCAGATGTCCCGTGCCCGCTTTTGTGGGGTCGTTTTTTGGCAGGAGTGACGGTAGATTAAAAAGAGAGTGCTCTTAATCAGCGGTTGATATAGGGGTGGGTAGATTTTGACAGGTCAAAACTATTTTTCTCACAACTAGTTCTTTATTAGTTTAGAAATTACAGCTGGATAAAGTGTCGCAATTCAGCAGAGCACTCGTGAATCCTGTGCGGTAGCCAAAATTCGTTTGGCTACTGACCAAATTAGGGAAGAGTCCATCCAAAAAAAAAAGGGAAGAGTCGAGTATCCACCATCCGGAGGCGAGGACGCTGTGCAGCGGCCAGTACAAATTCCTTAAACCACTGTTGTTGGACTGAAGCTAATGCTGAAGCAGTAAATGGGACGGACACACACTGTCACACATGATGTTATCAAACGCTAAGGTATCAAATTCTCTAGCGTCTACAGAATTATCATGTACTGATGCATGCCAAACTGTTTCACGAGTTTTAGGCCTTGTTCGTTTTCTCTAGTCTTCAGGACAAGTTCGTTTCCTTTAGTCCTAAAGTTTAGACCTGTCACATCAAAAAAAATCTTGCTATTTAGGAGTAAGTAAATAAAGTCTAATTATAAAACTTTTTTGACAGATAGGTGCTAATTTACGAGATGTATTAAATAAAGTCCAATTACACCTGTGACATCAAAGAGAATCTTGTTATTTAAGAGTATTAAATAAAGTTTAGTTACAAAACATTTTTTAAAGATGTGTGCTAATTTACGAGATGTATCTAATGAGCCTAATTAATCTATGTTTTGCTACAGTGATGCTGCAGTAACTATCGGCTTAATTACTCTTATTAGATTCGTCTTGTGAATTAGCGCCCAGAGGTTCTGCAATTAGTTTGTAATTAGATTTTATTTAATACTCCTAAATAACAAGATTTCTTTTATGTGACAGGTCTAAATTTAGGTCTAGCGAAAACGAACAGCTCCTTAGTGCTAACCTGTGACACGCAATGTTCATGGAATCTTTCAGTTATTGGTGCCCCGTAGCATTGGATGATCGTTGATCTATACAGATGACTATACTATTTAAGATGAACAATTGTTTGTATTCCTGCACGGTGTTTGGACAAGAAGCAAACCGCACTTGACCGCAGCAAGCGGATCGGCCTTTCACTGTTCTCTCACAAGGGTTACCATTTTTTGTCCATGGCAGGCAACGTGGTTACAACTTGCAACAATATATTTTTTCCTAGTCGGATTAGATAGTCCTCTAAATGCGTTTAGACGGTGAACGGAGGGACCGTGAAGTTTAGGCACAGGTGGTGTTGTAAAAGGTTGACCCGCGAAAGGGCCTGTAGCCTAGTGGTTATAAGAGCCTCAGTAGCACTTGAGATCCTGGGTTCGGCTTCCTGTGGGAGCTAATTTTCTAGGATTTAACGGCGTTGTGAGTTCAGCGGGAGGCGACGTGGCCGTCGACAGCGAGGCGTCAGTGGTGACTTCGTCAATCTCGAGGATTTGCCGTCTCAGTCTTCAAAGATGCTCATAGGGGTAAGGTTTATGTATGTGCGTTCATAAGAGTGAGTGTGTGTGCGTTGTGAGCGCCTGAGTTATATTGTGTAATCGAAAAAAAAATATAAATGGTCAACGACGGGAAGTTTTGGCCCAGGGTGCTGTTGGCACAGTCACGTCGATGAGTAAACAGTTGACCTAGGAAGCACTCATGGGCTGGGCCAAACGCCCTCCCATCCTTTTCATCTTTTCTTTTTCTTTTTTCTTTTACTTTTATCCTATACCTGCCTCTATTTTCTTGTTCAATGCCAAACCGTTAAATCTGTTTAAACACTGCCTAAACAGGCTAAACGCTAAACGATTGGTCATCGACTGTTAAGCTAGTGTTTACCGTTTAGGAAAACATTAATGCAAATACTACACACAAAATATCGATAGCAATGGCCAAAAATTGGTAATAATACGCGTATTCGGCAATCAAGTAAGGCATAAAGTGGTTAAGGGCATATCTGTCATTATAAAATCAAGACAGTCAGCAATATAATTCGGGTTTTCAAACAGCCAGCTTCTCCAGCAAGCAGACTTTCAATGGAGCTGCTTTCCTAGGAAAGCTTAAAGAAGTATGGCCTCAATCAATAGATAAGACAAAAAAAAAGTTTACTTTCATTATCACAACTTTCTTCTTTTGCTCAGAAACTGGGCCGAACGTTTATTTTCATTCTTTCAACTCGACATCCTAGGACGGAGGAAAACCAGTCGCCACCTTATGATTCTTGTGGACAGCCTGCTTTCAGGTCCACCCTGTCGCCTTCGAATTACTTGATTCATCCACGAACATTGTGCATCAGAAGTTAATTAACTATAGTAGATACAACTATAGGTAGTCAAAATTTATAATTTTGTTTCCCTAGAAAATTGACCTATACTGTTTGGGTAGGAGTAAAAGCATCATATGTCTTGGCCCCAAGTATTGCTTCTGCTAGCTTACTTCTGAATGCACTATATAGTTGTATCTACTATAGTTAACTTCTGATGCACAATCTCCATTAGAAACGAGGTAATCATGCTCTTGATGTAGTGACTTAGCAACTAGACGGACCATTCTACTGTAGTTCTCTCGTATATAAGGATAATGAAGCTGGATACATCAATTTTCTTCACATGCTTTGGTTGGTGAACCACTTATATTCGTGCAGAGTCAGTGCGCCTATGTCCACTACACTGCCTTATATAAACATGAACTCTGCCTAGCTAAGTCAGTATACAGACGCATAGCATCCTTAATAAAATATAGTTCTTTTTTTGCAAACAGTAATAAAATATATTTCATTCATGCATAAGCATACTACACAATTGTCTATTTTTGCTGCCTACAGTGTAAATGCTTGCGAATGGGATGCACCAAGAAATCCTGCTACACTATGTAGCAGCAATGAAGCTTGGATGCCATGCCGAGAGCGAGAGCTATCACCGCCGCCTGGCATTCCATGCTTTTACCGTGGTAGCCAATTTGTGCACATACCACCGTGACCTCATTACTAACGATGTGCCTCGTTAGTGGCGGATCTAGGATTTGAGTTATGGGGGTAGAATACAAGTTAAAGTAGCATGATCCACCCAAATGTCAAATGTGTTTCATCAGTTTCGATTGGAAGCTCTAAACATATCGGGATTTTTGGAAAATGAATTGATCCACCAGTAATCCATGTGTATTTTGCTCAATGTGCATTAAACCAGCCGTAAGGACGTCTTTTCTTGCTGTCTAACTTGCATTTGAGCTCAAATCACCTACTTATCAAGGCATATATGTATTTGGAGGCATATATATTTGTTTTTTTTTGCAAATATTTTGCGGGGGCAGCTGTCCCACCATGCTCCTACAATAGATCCGCCCCTGCCTCCTGTGCTTCCGAGTCTTAAACAATAGCGCCATTAAAATTTCCAAAACCAATTATTTCAGTGAAGTATTAGTTTTTGTAATATATTAAGAAAATGATCAGACAGTCTGTTAGTTATCCGGTGTTTGCAATCGCGGACGGTTAGTAGCGCTTACGGCAAACTGAAAACATCAATATTGTTAACAAGCTTCGTTGTTTAATACGTGTACTGTCATTGCTTGGCAGGTGAAACACTGTGTACTGTGTCAGTGTGATTTTATTCGAGATTTCCTAAAAGGCATAAGCTTCATGCCGTTGCTACCAGTAAATCCAATTATTGATAAATAGCGTAAATATAGTCATTGAAATTTTGGAAATGAAAGCACAGAGACCAATAAAACATAGTTATGTCGTGCCACAAAAATTTGAAACCTGAATTATTCTTTGTATTTATTTTGAATATGGCAGGTGTGATCCTTATTAACTTAATATTTTAAGGTTAAGAGAAGCCACCACGTTCACTCTCAAGGCGACAAAATTAACACGTTAATCGGTTAAAAAGAGAAAAGATCTACACCGTTGATTTTAATGGATATCATTATCACAGCTCAGATCCAATGCATGCGCGTTTTAGAAAGCAATGAGTCCAAGCAAAATACGAATAAGAGTTCATATGCCGTGAAAGTTACACGTTCTATAACCACCCTTTTCTATCTATTTAACAAAGGAAATAGTATCCTGGTGTCTTAAAACTATAGCACGAAAGGTTATGCACTGTAAATTAATTTAGATCACGCGTGCATCCAACCCCGTCGAGTCTAGCCAGCACCACATATACATTGGTGGAGAAGAACACGATAGCTAGCACAGGGATAGAAATAGAAGTGATCTGATTTTAAAGCCACAAAGGCCAGCGCCATGCCTCATGTTGCCGGAAAAGATTACCCAAGGTGAAAGAATGCGGCCTGATCTAGCAACGGGATATGTGAAGGAGAGCTAGCGTTGGTTCACGTGACACAATACTCCAGATGATGATTTTCAGTAAAAAAAAAATCGTGGATCGGAAATCAGGACAGTCGGATGAAAGCATGTTGTGGAGAGCAGTACATGTGTGTTCAATCGCGCTCGCAAGGTCGACTCACCCTCTATGGCATCCGTGCTTCTAGGTGTTCCTACCTGCATCTTCTGACATCATGTTTCTGTGCCACGCATCACACGTCGAGTCGTTTGTGTCTAGCCGTAGCTTTCTTTCACTGTTGATTCAATTGGACACACCTGCATGAACGTTGCTCTTTTAATTGTCTATCCTAATGCTTGCGAGTTGTGCTGCTGTCATTAGCTATCGGTGCTTATCAAGGCATGGCTCCAATCTGATTGGCTGAAAATAGGTCGATGTCTGAAGTGAAGAACTTGATCGGCTGCAGCCCAAGCAGCGATCGATGGCGCTTCGTGGCAGTTTGCCAGCACGGACCAAAACCAGTAATTAAGGAGAATCGGCCGGTGAGAATGGCAGAGCGAAAGTGGGTTTTCAGTTCTTCTAGTTTATTAGAAATTGCTCCATAAGTTCTAGCAAGGAGACTATCCAAGATGGATGACACGACTCCTTTGTACAAAGTAGTAACAATGATGGGTCACGTTTGCTTGTGGTTCCATGAATGTTCTATTAAAGCAAATACAGTTGTTCATCACAGAGAAAGAACACTTTGTTTCGAAGTTCCCCCTTCACCCATGACAAAGAACTTTAATCCCCTACATTTTGTTTCGAAGTTGCCTCAATCACACAGGATGTTTAATCGAGTAAGAAATTATTTTTTCCAGTTTTCAATAACATTATATTTCATTTGAACAAAATAATTTAAAAAGTGAAAAGGTTTCTATGAATTTTAAGATAACAAATGGATTATTTTTCCTTTTTGTGCTGATAGCCAAGAAAAAGAATCTGAATGAGTACAACAACTACTATTGAGAAGCTGGATAAGAAGATGCATGCATTCCGCAAGGTATTCCACTAATAAAATCAAAACGACAGAGATGGATATTTGAACATGAAAATTGGAAGCTGATTAAAATTTACTCACAACCAAGGGACGAACCATGTTATCAACATGGTTGGTCACGGTGGAACAAGCAATACTGCATTGCATATAACAATGGCCAACCAAGGGACGAAAATGTTACAGGTTTCTTGTCTGAACTCTGTTTCGACTAGAACCAAGCGATCTCTCCATGATATGGTTTACATTAGTCTTGCTCAAAACACTGATATCACATATCTAAGTATAGTTTTGGTGGGATGATAAGTCTTTGAATTTTGGCGATGCTTGAGCGAGTGGAAAAGGGAGCTGCACCACTTGACTACCTGAATGGAGAGTTCTGTCTATCAAAAGAGAATATATGAAATTTTTCTTTGCCACATATCTTCCTCCAAGTCTGTGCTATATATTTTGTGCGTGGTGGATAAACACATGCTCGTCCATGCTAGAGTCATCAGTGGGACCATGGAACACATGTGCGGGCCGGGCTGTGTTCTTAATATTCAGTGTTTATACATTACAGCCTTTGCTTGTTGATAAATAGACAACGTCGAGATGCTGCACTCCTGCATCTAGAAATCTAATGATAAATTGGATACTATCTTTCGTTTAAGAATGCGAGGCACCGGGAATTCAGTTTGAAGGCAGATGAATACACGTTGCTCGAGCGCTTGCAGATCTTGGAGCTAAAACATGCTTGTTCCCCAGTCCTGATCGTGGACCCGCGCTGTCGCGTGTATATCTACTAGGTACACGCAGCTTCCTCACCTTTCTCGCACCTGAGAGATCGCTCCTTCTCACCATTTTCCGGAGAATATGGAGACTCTTCACTTGAAAAACGATTCACCCGCCTGCAGAAGCGCAGAGAAACATATGCCCCGTATTGATCAACTGTAATGCATACATTGCACTGAAAAGGCAGCTTGGGTGCATGACAGTATGACTTCACATGTTCTCTTTAGTTTGTCAGTATGTGTAGCTTCATTTCTCAAGAAGCAGCATTAATAAACGAGTGATCAATATTGACGGGGAATCAACACTGATGCATGGCTCTACTTTACAGGTGAATCTTAATTTGGCCTTGCGAGTTCGTTGGTTGTGGCTGCGAAAACAGAACCACATCGTCCGTGGTCTTCTCTCCTTGTTCAAGCCAGTCTTCTCAATCACGATACAGTGGAAGTTGGCAATAGGGAATGAACGTTTATTTGACTGACTGGTGGCCGGCTGCATGGACATAGCATTGCTGAGTTTGCCAACAACCCCTCACCCCCCTCCCCCCTCCCCCAATTGTTTCTTTGCTATGGTACCCCGACGAAGGCACGGTTTGTGAGGCCCTCACCTCACTGGTCGAGCTTGGATTTCCAATCCCCAAGGCACCCTTATTGTGGCGTCAATATTGAATATCTTCAGCGGTGGGACCTTCTTTATGACTTTCAGTTCTAGTCTGACATGAAGGATTCTCATTTTTAGAGGCTGCCAGCTAGTGGCAAATACTTAGCTAAGTCGCATATGAAAGTTTATTTTGGGAGCTAGACAATTCAGTTTTTGGGAGAGAATTTGGCGAACTTGGGTGTCAAATCGCCAAAGAAATGTAGTTTCTTCCTATGGTTGGTCGCACATGATAGATGCTGGACTGCGGATCACCTAGCATGGCGAGGATTGCCCCACCTAGCAAAATTTCTGCTATGTGATCAGATGGCCGAGCCAATTAATTGACCACCTGCTGGTTTTGTGTTTTCACAAAGCAATTCTACTTTCATTTCCTTCATCAGGTCGGCTTGCAATCCATATCCCCTCGGATTGTAAGAAACACGGCACTAACCATACAAATAAAATTATTCTGACAACGCTTATCTACTTGATAATTTCTTCTAAGGCTCCAGATGTGATCAGTCCACGACCTCAACAGAGGAGGATTGTCGGACAAATTATTGTTCGGGAACGCTCTGATTGTGATTGCCTTTGCTGAAAAGAAGGCTCAATGCGGACTCTCCGACTCTTGCTGCCTCGCAGTAATCAATGGATTGTGACATCCCATGTCACTGCAGCTCAGCTGCTTGAGGCAAATCAAACTGAAAAGAACCCAAGTGCAAAACAAATTCAAATTCGAAATCAATTAATCAAATAATTGTCAATTCAATGCTTGTGAAGCAACTCAATTTTTTTTTCCATAACAACTTGAGCCAACAAAAATTTCTCTAGGTAGAGCATCTCAAATAAGAATTTTCGAGATTTTATCACGATTTTTGAAATTCAATTGAATGCCCAAATAAATCCTAGAAGCTTAGAAAAGTACCCAACTTTGACCAGCTGCCATTTGAAATTCTTTTGGATTCCAGATGTGCATGTTGGATAGTTGATAGACCTTTTCAAGACCTTTCTAATGGTACAAAGTTTGCTATTTTTGGAGGTCATTTGCTAGTTCATTTGATGTGCTAAAGTTTGGGGAAAACCGCAGTTCAGGTAAATCGAAAAATTCGAAAGATGCTCCCGGGCCCGCCTGTCAGCCACTCATCTCTCACTGAAGGGCGCCGAGCTCGTCCGCCGCGTGGACGCCGGCGTACGGCGACGCCGCGCGGTGCCCGGGCCCGCCTTCGACCAAGCCGCGATGTAGAAACGGCTTCCCTCGCCTGTCCGAGCGCCATCGCCCCATCTTCCCTCGCTCGCCCTCGCCCAAGAACCTAACCCTAGCTCCCCTCCGCCATTTCCCCACCGCCGAGCTCGCGCCACCTCGCTGTTCGTCGCCGACGAGCTACCTCCCACCGAGCTGCCATGCGCAAAGCTTCGTCTCGACGTCCTCGGTCTGCGCCATGGTCTTCGACCCCTCCGCTCCACCTTGAGTTCGCAAATTGAGCCATCGTCTTCAACTCCGGCCGCCTCGCGTTCTACCGCACCGCCGCGCGATTCGCCTACTCCGGTGAGTGCCCCGCCTTCGCGTCGCGCCTGTGGGTACACGTCGAGCTCGCGCACACCCCTAACCTCGCTATTTTCCAATCCCGCAGCTCTTCTCGACGAGTTTCGGTTTTTCCCCGCCGTCGTCCCCGTCAAGCCTCTCCGGTGAACTTCACCCTCCCAGCTTCCTCGACGGCGACACACCCGCGCCAAGCATCTCTGCAGTGCCGTGAATCTCTCCGTCCTGCTCCAAGTCGCCGCCAAGCTCTCCTCCGTCCCCGCGACGACGCCGAATAGGGATGGCAACGGGTGGAAACCCGTCGGGTTTAGCCTCCTCAGACCCTCACCCGCTAGAAAAATTCTCTCCCGTTGGGTGACCCAATAAGTATCGCGGGTGAAGTTTTCAACCCATACCCACACCCGCCGGGTGAAATATACCCGTCGGATACCCATACCCACCAACCATCTCAAATGTTATGCAGAAAAGGAACACATACAGTGACACTTTTTAATGAAGGCCAAGTAAAACTAGTAAAACACACACACAAAAAAAAAAAGCATCCACGATAGCATCCAGATTAATTGTTTAGATGCACAAATCATCAAAGACAAATTTTTAAATGGCAAGATCACTAATGGGCTGGACCTATGTAAATGGGCTGTTGGTATATTTGGCCCGGGTCTCCACGGGTGGCGGGTTTGGGTTCTACTAAACCGTGTCCAGACCCGCCAACCCGATGGGTTAGTCTTTTTCCCCGTTAACAGACCCATGGGTGCAATCTTTCACTCAAATCCGCCTCCTAATGGGAGAAAAACCCGTCGGGTCGCGGGTAACGGGCACCCATTGCCATCCCTAACGCCGAACCACCTTGACTCGCCGCCGCTCGTCGCCGAGCACTCTCCGGCCACCCCCGCTCGACCTCGCGACCTTAGGTGAGCTCACCGTTTCCCGTGCTCCCTTTCCGCTCTCTCCTCTTGGCCGGAGACTGTCGGAATCTTCCTCCAGCGAGCCGCGCCGCCGCGCTCCGGTGAGCCGGCCGTCGTGCGGCGTCTGGCCCGGCCCAGATCCGCCAGCCGTGCCAGATCCAGCCTGGACCAAATCCGGCCCGGGCGGCCCAAATCCAACCGGGCCGAGCCCAAACCCCTTTTCCCGAATATCTTTAATTCCCAAAAAAATATCAGAAGCTTGTAAAATTCATAGAAAATCGAATAAAAATCAGAAAAATGCGAAACCAGTTTTGTTGGACTCCTTGCAAGCAGATCTATCCAACAAAAATGTCAGATCAGATAAATCTATTTATCTGTTTTCTGGAAATTGCATAAGTACTAAATCTTGTATAAATCATAAGAATTCTCTGTAAATCCATAAATCGAAAACTCTTGCGGGGTTGTAAATCATCTGATAACACACTTACAGAGCATTTTTGCACTGTCAGTTAATGCTTAATTATTTTCTTATGATTTGTTTAATCCGCTGTCTTGTTTAAATTACCATAAATAATACGTATTACAATAAATCGCCAAACTTCACTGTAAATTACTCTCAGTGGTACTCTTCATCAGAAAAATGCCACTTTTCCAAAAATTTATTTAATTTAATTAACCCCCTCAAGTTAATTTAAGGAATTAACTTAATCAAGAGTCAATGAAGGAAATACTTCAGACATAAATAATTAATTAAGTCTGCACTTACAGTGTAAATAACTGTCTGAAATAATTAATACATATTGCAGCATATCATCGCATCTAACATGCATTAATTCCTTGTTATGGCATATAGTGACCGAGAAGACTCCAGAGCCTCTGGACTTTCAGCTGCCGGAGCAGGCGTAGGAGGAGCAGCAGACTGACACCACCGCTGACCTCGCTAGCTTAGCTCCTGAGCCAGGCAAGCCCCGGTGCATGCTTTCCTGTTTAGATTTTATCTTTTTCAGTTGATTGGGGCTAGTAATTGATTGTGCATTAGGTTTATTAGGAGTTGATGTGAAACCTTAGAACTGCATTAGGACTACCCTTCCAGATCCTACCTTGTGTCCTATTTTGTAGTAGTGGTTCTAGGGTAACGTTAGAACTTGCTATGCTTAGTGGCTAGCGGACAGTAGAAGACGAGTGGTAGGTCCCACTCGCATGATAGGAATTACTCTGGATTGTACTAGCAGAATTTAGGTTGTTGCAGACCGGACGGGGATGTTTGATAGGATGGTTGGAGAAGGCTGGGCCTTCACGGTGGTAGCCCCGTCTGTGTCGATTAAGGACCGTCCGTTGTGGCCCTGTTGAGCAAGCTTGAACGTACTGATTCACATGCTGGTGTTTTATAGGCCCAGTAAACCTAGTAGCCTGTGACGCCCTGGGGGTCTAGCGGGTACTTACACTTTCTATCATGGTACTTGGGAGAGAAGGGATGCCTCCTAATCGGGGCGCACGTCTGGGACGAGGACCGTGCGGGAGGGCCTTTCTCGGAGGTGTGAGGCCCAGCCAGCACTAGGGGAAACAGTGTAAACGGTTGCCGGATACGACTTTTGCGCGTGTGCGTCGTGTGGTCAGGTTTCTCCTGCAGGATGTACATCGATGCCGCCGCTCTCGGAAATGAGCACCCTCTTGTTCACTGAGTCACATCGTAGTGTGATTTATGGATAATTGAAAGGATCAAGGGCACCGAGAGGGGGGGGGGGGGTGAATCGGTGTGTCAACAATTTCTCCCAAACGTACTTTAGGCGTGAAGCTAGCAAGACTAGATATGGTGATAACAAAAGCAAGCGATGCGCGCACACAATCTAGTCTATGCAACAAGCAACACCCTAACAAGCAATTCTACCAAGTAGTAAAGAGACAACCTATCATGCAATTCTACTAGCACATAAGGTAAATGCGGAAACGTAAATGCTAGTAAGTAAAGGAGATAACGATAGGAATGCTCATGATTTTTCCCGTGGTCTCGGAAGGATGGCGCCTTCCCCTACTCCACGTTGGGTCACTCCCGCCGGAGTCTCGACCCCGTCCCTCCGCTCGAAGGCGATCCCTCCTAGAGCACACTTCACCCTCCGAGTGAAGTCGCGGGCACGTCCCGCCGGGCTCGATCCCGGGTACTCTTCCGGAGGTAAGGCTCCGCACGTGATGCGTGCCAAAGGGCGCTCCACTATTGATGCTTCTTTCGCACGGGAAGCTCCAAGACCGTGTACAAACTTGTGTTGGCTTCCACACTCTCCTCGGACAGCTCAACACCGACGCCTAACCGGTCTAGGCCTCGCCATAGACCAAGAGTAACAAACCGAAGTGACTCTCTCAAGCTCATACTAACCTAGAGATCAAGTGGATGCAATTGCTACTCTCTCAAGCACTAGGATCACTCCAAATCCTTCACAAGTGCTTCTCTCTCTTGCTCTTGGCTTCCTCTGAGTTTCCTGCACTCCAACAATGGCCAAGAGACCCCTCAAGGGGCGGGCAACCAACTATATATAGGCTACCAACCCAAAACTAGCCGTTGCCCAAAAGTGCCCTGCGAAACTAGAGACCGTACAAAGGACCGTACTGTCCGGTCTCTTCCAGACCGTATTGTCCGGTCTCTATTTCCAGGCGCATCTCCATCTTCTTCTTCATCTCCAATGAAGACCGTACTGTCCGGTCCCTAGGACCGTACCATCCGGTCGATTGTCCGGTCTTCATTTCTTCCACTTCCAGAAACTTCAACTTCTCTGTCTGGAAATCCTCTGATGACCGTACTGTCCGGTCCCCTTGACCGTACCATACGGTCCAATTGTCCGGTCTTCATTTTCTCAGCATCCTGAGACTTCACTCCTCTGTCTGGATCTTCAATGAAGACCGTACCATACGGTCCCTAGGACCGTACTGTCCGATCTCTTTGGCATAAGCTGAAAACTTGGTCCACTTCTTGATCCTTGCTTCCAACTTCTCCAAACTTGGTTCCTCTTCTTCTCTTCAGCCACCCTAGCCCTCAAGAGACTCACAATGCATCCATTTGATCTCTAACCTAGTGTGCTCTAAGAGAACCAAATCGATCCCTCTTGATAGTCCGGTTTTTCCTATGGACTCAAGCTAGCATCTACACCAAGCCAACACTTGCTTGGTCTATCATGTCCTTAGCCTTGATCCATCTTCAACCATGACTCCATCAAGTTCTCGATCCGAATTGTCGAGGCAACCAATCACCAAGTCGTCGATAGATAGAGTATGTGAGACGACACTTCATTGGCATGACCATTTGAATATCCTACAAGGAAATGTTAGTCACATCAATATGGTCACCCAATCACCAAAACATTCATACCTTTGGAGTTTCCGAACTCCAATGGTCATGAAGCTTACAATCTCCCCCTTTTTGGTGATTGGTGACAACATATATCAAAAGATATCAAAAGATATAGAATGTAAAGCGCAAGAGTGATCGAGAAGATTAGATATGCATGAAGAACAAGTAAAACGGAGAACAAGGTAGTCATAGCTCAAAAGGTATCACCTGCAAAATAGAGTTAAAGCACATGGGTGATATATATGGAATAACAGCATGAGCTATGACTACAACCCTGTGATGATAAGATTATAAGATATTCCTGCAAAAGCAAGTGAGTGCACATATCATCACAGAGAGAGGAAACCTGGCAAGATAGATATAAATAAGCGCATCCAGGTAAACATACACAAACTCAGAGCAATATACCAGAGCAATATACAAGATATATAGATAACGAGCAAGTGTATGAAATGAAACCAAGTGCATTCTTGATGAGCTAAATACCAGCAAAAGCAAAACAAGCTCAACAAGAACCAGGAAGAACCAAAAGAATATACAAATGAAGTACCAAAAGTTCTCCCCCTGGACAAAAGACTGTCTCACACTCCCCCTGAACACAAGATCACTCTACTACTTCCCCCTAGACCTATACAAGATCTCTATCTCTCTCCCCCTTTGGCACCAATGACCAAAAAGAGAAGGAAGGAAAGAGAAAACTGCTGTCCTACGCGTCGGAGGCTGGAGGAGGTACAGTGGCAGCAGGTGCTGAAGAACTGGTAGAAGGCTGAGCACTGTCCTGCTGCTGCTGAGAAGGTGTCACTGGAGGTGTCCAAGTCCAAGTCCGCGGCATCCCCAAAGTCTCCTGAGGCTGAAAGAGTGGTGTGTAAGGCACAAGCTGCCTGTGAGCTATCCCAGGAGAGTCTGTCTGAAGGAGTGTCTGCTCAAGCTGCCCTGCGTGCTGGACTGCCTCTCCGTCAGAAGCTGAGTGGACTGAAGGGGAGGGTGAGCGACTGGGGGTACAAGTGAAACTGCCAGTAGGTGAGGCTGCTCTGGATGGTGGATCCTGTCCTGTAGCAAGAGCCTCATCTATCTCCTCGCGGGTGTAGCCAAAGTCAGTGAGATCCACTGTGTGCTCGACAACCCGAGGCGGTGTAGGTGTCCTGGGAGACTCTGTCTGCTCCACTGCTGCTGTCTCAGCTGTAGTAGTCACGACCTCTGCCTGTGAAGCTGTAAGCACTGAGTCTGTCTGTACTGAGGCGGTCTGTGCTACTGTGTCAAAGTCGAGAGTACGAGCTGGCAGTGGTGACACAAAGAAGGGACTCGTCAACTGAAGCGGTGAGAAACTCGGAGCTGTAGTAGCTAGTAAAGCTGACGGAGTCATGGAGAGGCCTGGTGAAGAAAAGTACTGCTGTAAAGGTCCTGCCTCTCCAGTCAATCCAACAAACGTGGACGTCGACGGCCCCACCGTAGGTGCACCAGCAGGTGAGATGGGAGCCGTGAGTAAGGTGCTGAAATACTGTCCCTGACTGGATGACTGTCCTCCCTGTGTCTGAGCAAACTGCTGCTGCTGTAGCTGCTGAAACTGTACTGTATCTGGTGGCAGCACACCTGGGAAAGTAAGGGGAGCGAACGACGGGAGGCCTAGCAATGCCTGTCTAAAAAGACGAAGAGTCTGAGCAATCGCCTCAAAACCAGTGAATAGCGACGACAATCCAGAGGCCATCTCCCTCTGAGTGAGTACAACACTGTCTAGCATCTGTCGATCCCTCTCCCTATCCTCTCGCTGACTCTGGAGCTCTCTACGGATAGCTGCAAGCTCTGCACGTAGTACTGAGTCTGTCTGAGCGGGTGCTGTAGCTGAGCCTGAAGGTCCTGCTCTAGAGTCCGGAGTCACGTCCTCAGGAATGGACTCCATATGGCTACCAGTGTGGATATGCTGCTCTGTCTCGGTAGCCGTCTCTCCTAAGCCCTGTGAGGAACTCCCCTATGAAGCTGACTCCCGGGTAGCAACCCGTCTGTCGGAGGCAGGTAAGGGAGTGTACGCTGTGGTCTTCTTGGGCAACTCATCGTAGTCCTCCTGAGACAACAACTGTAGCCTCCTCAGAATATAGCAAATCAGTGGAGCGAAGGCTAAGTGTCTAGCAGCTATGCTCTCTGCATTGACGTCCTCCATCTGGCTCAGTATCAAATCCATCAAGTCAAAACCTCTGTGCCTCAATATCAGCATGACGACCCACTGTGAAAGTATAGAGAACTGATCCCTGTATCCACTCCTCGGCACAATGGTCCTGCTCAGAATGCTCCTGAGAACTCTGCCCTCGTGAGTAAGTCTGGTGTGAGCTCAGCTGAAGTTCTCCGGGTGAGGTGGAGGGTAAGCAATACTCATATCCTCATCAGACAGTAGGTGTCCCCCAAGAGGTCTGCGGGGAGGCTCCATCCCTGGATGAGCAAGAGGAAACACCCTAGTCTCGTGCTGAACAGTCTCTAGGGCCTCTACGAGGTTCTCCCTCGTCACTCTGTGGGGCTGTCCTCTGAGCATAAACCATATAGCTGAGCGGTCTGGCGCTATCCACAGAGAAGCGTAGAAATCCATCACTATATCATAATCCCAACGCATCTGAGTGGTGATGATCTCCTCGAGGCCCGGGATATAGGTCAAGTGCTGTGTGAAGTCTGTCCCGGCACCTCTGCTGGCAGCCTGTATGCTGCAGTGCTGGTGAGTGACAAAGAGCTTGTCAGCTCCACCAGTCCTCAGTCTGCTCCTCAGACCAGCTGCTATCCTCTGCTGTAGTAAGGTCCAGAAGCGACCTCCTGCCTGTGGGTCCCTCCTAGCAGGTACCCAAACCTCCTCACTGACTCTCCTGAACTTCTTGAGGACGGGGCCTGGCAGCCTGAGAGCGTCCTCAGCAAGTACGTCTCTTAGAGAAGCAGTCCTGTCTAGAGCACACAACTTCGCGGCCATCCTCTGCCTGTCAGCCTCGGTGACCTCGTCACCGGAGCTGGAAGAGCTCTCCTCCTGTGGCTCTGGCTGCACCTGCTGCTCCTGCGCGGTCCTCGATGTACCAACCTCACGGGTGGACGGAGTCCGCTGTACTGTGGCTCTAGCTCTGGAAGACCTCCTCGGAGTCTCCCCCTGTCCTCCAGCAGGTGGGTCCCTGATCCAGAACCCTGTGTCTCTGCCGGTGGGTAAGTCAACTGCTGCTGCCCTGAGAGCCTGGTCCCACTCAGGGTCACCTGTCCTCTGCTTCTTCTTGGGCGGTGGATCTTGAGCCTTGGCCTTGCCCTTGTCTCTGTCACCTCTGCCTCTGCCTCTGCCTCTGCCACCTGCCATATCTGCTGACTGTCCTGCAGACAAGATAGGGCGAGTGAGCTTGGCTCACCAACCCGTCCATTGACAAGCTGACTGCCAAAGATAGGACTAAGGGCTTGGCCCTTAATCCGTCCACTGTCTCTGCTCTGCTGTCAACTGTCCCACTGCCTGCTGACAACTGCCACTGCACGATAGGAATAAGACAGGGTATATGAGTATAGAATAACCTACTATAATCTACAAGCAAGAATCGTAGGTAAGCGCGTAAATCTATATGAAGTCCTAGCGCAGAGGTAAAGGACACAATGCCGGCAAATATGCAATGGGGAACTACGGCATTGTCGATTATGAGTGGAGATCGACTAGTGTACATAGATCATATGCAATAGACACAATGTACCACTAACCGAGGAAATGCTAGTGTCGAGCTAAGTGTATAGTATGGAAACGGAAAACGACACAAAGCGACCAACTACCAAAATGTCATAGATAAATGAAGTGCAATACTCGAACACTATGACAAATGGTAACTAATTCGACCTAAATTGCGAGGCAATTGATCAGTACATAGCAAATCGCAATAAAGGATCGAATTTTGGATGGTTTTCTAGGGATTTTTGATCGATGAAGGGGGAATGGCTCAAACCCTAGGTAGGAACATGGAACTCGAGGCTACTGTGCAACCAAATTGATCTCAGAGGCTCACCGGAGCAAGAGGTTCGACGGCGATCGTCGATGGAGTGGTGGCGGTCCGGTGAGCCGAAAGAGGGGAACTCGTCGCGCGCGAGATGAAGAAGTGCAGCAGCTTGGTCGCGTGCGTGATGGAGTCCCTCAGCGCGGAGCTTGTCGCCGTCGAGGTTGACGTCTTCGCGAAACGAGGCGGAGCAGTGGTGGCTCGGCGCGGTGGAGCGGCGGCGTGGAGGCGCGGCTCGGCGGCGCTAGGGTTGCGCGAGGATGGTGCGGCGAAGTGGAGCAAAAGCGGGCGGCGCGCGGCTGCTGTGGCTGGTGCTCGGCGGCGGCGAGCGCGACGGCGGCGCGGCGCGCGCGGGGAAGCGGCGAGGCGGGAGCGTGAGCACGGATGGCGAAACAGCGGCGGTGATTTGGGAACGATGCACAGTAACGACTCGTTTTCCGTTAGGTTTAGCTTTAATTCGAATGGACGGTCAGGATTGATCCAACACAGAGTCAACGGATCAGATTGAAAGTAATCTCCCGATGAAATCAACCAGACCGTATGGTACGGTCATAGAGAACGTATTGTACGGTCTCTTTCTTCACCCTGACAGATAGCTATAGAGACCGTATTGTACGGTCTAGAGGACCGCATTGTCCGGTCTCCTTTCTGCCTCAGGTTTTGAAAGATCTCGTGCAAAAGCACACCGTATTGTCCGGTCCCTTTGACCGTATTGTACGGTCCAGTCCAGAAAAGCTGATTTTCAAGGAACTTCCTTCTAAGTCCAAGTTTCTCTTAAAAACCAAATAAACACCAAACATGGACTAGAAAGGGAACTCTCAAACACTCTTTTGAAAATAGACCAATATAGGTTGCGCATAGGCTTATAGTAATTTTTCAATCGGCAAATAAGATGCGACCAAATAAGAACCAAAAGAGATAAAACCAAAGGAGGGGTATGTATGAGCCCTTTGCCTATGATTCGTGCAAGTAGATTTAACCTTGAGGATCATTTAGCAAGACTCAATGGGCATGAAGCGCAATTCTTTTCTTTAGTCACACTTCTATGAGATGTGAGATCATATTACGAATGAAGCACTTCCTCATAGTGTGACAACTCCTTTGTGATTTCCTATATGCAATGCATGAGACAAGCATATCATACAAATGCAAGGGGAATTTAAACATGCCATGCGATATGCAAGCAAAGTTAAGACAACGCATAAAGGAAACCTACTCAAGGTCAAGTTTGAGCCTCTCTCAAGCTTACTCACTATGAGCCAAACCTTGCCTTGAGTCCATCGGTCCACCAACTCAAGCATCCCCCATGCTCATAGCTATCTTGAGAAAGTTAGACCTTGAACTAATTTTTTGTTCTTTTCTTTTAGTTATTTACATATGCATGGATGCAAACATACTAGTTCACAAAGGAGCACCTAGCTACCATGCAAGCAATGCAAGAAAAGAAACTACTATGATACAAGTTACCTCCTTGAAGAGTAGATTTGTCGATGAAGCACTCGAAGCTTGTGGTGGACGTTCATGAGTTGACGTTGCGGCGCACGGTCCACCACCATCACCCTTCTAGGTCTTGTTCTTGGGAGCCCACTCGCACTTGGTTGGCCTCTCAAGGTCAACTATGCATTTGGGCACCCAAATCTTCCTCATCATCCTCCTCTTGTTGGGTGATCCAAGAGCCTTTGCCTTCACCCTTCCTTTCTTGTCCCTAAAGAGCTTGTAGTGTGTATTCCCATGGAACAAGTTAGCGTTAGGCAAAACTTTGGAACTTCTCACCTTAGGACAATTCTTGCTAGTGTGCCCGTCACGGTAACACTTCTCACAATAGTAGTCGTCTAACATGAGGGGAACTACCCAAAGTAGAATGTCCTCGTCCTTGCCGATGAGGTTGATGGCGGCAGGGTAGGAGCCGAGTCTCTTGTGCCCGGGGTTGTTCACAAGGTTCCGACCAAGTATCTCCTTATGAATGGTCCTTCCCCTTGTGAGCCTCTCGAAGCCGTCCATCACCGAAGCTCTCTCCTCCTTGAGTTGATGATATTCCTTCAAGATTTTCTCATCAAGAGAGATGCTCTCAAGAGAGGGAGTTAGTCCATCACAAGTAATATATGAAGAATCGGAAATAGATGAACTAGAAGAAGAAGTCTTACTCTTTTCGAGGATGGATTGATGTTCTTCCTCAAGAACCTTGAACTTGTCGTTGAGCCTCTTGTGATCAACCTTGAGCTTGTCATAGCTTTCATCCAAGGTCATGAGCGAAGTGGAAAGGTGCTTGATCTCATCCTCTAGTAACTTGGACTTCTCCTTGAGCTTCATGTGGTCTTCCTCAAGCTTGTCATAGTCCTCATCAAGAGCCTTGTGAGAGATGGATAAGTCCCTAAGTTCACCCTCAAGTTGATGAACTCGGAAAGCGGCCACTTCATGTTCCTTCTCCAACCGAGCAATGGTCTTGTCCCTCTTCTTGATCATCTTGCCGGTTAGGAGAATGCTATCCAAGAGTTCCTCATATGTAGGCTTATCCTCCTCACCAAACTCTTCATTGGACTCGCTCTTCTCATCTTCACTACTATCATCATCTTTGGCCATCAAGCAAGTAGGTGGTGGAGGTAGAGTCTCGGAGATGTTGGTGAGAGCTATGCCGGCCATCTTCTTTCCCTTGGAGGATGAGTCATCACTTTCTTCTTCTTCTTCACTATCATCATCCGTGACCCACTCTCCAACAAAGAGTCCCTTGCGAGATGGTCTTCTCTTGTCTTTGCCTCTAAAGCTTTCCTTCTTGACAAACCTCTTCCTTGTCTTGTACTTGTTTCTAGGGTCTTCTTCTTCATCATCGCTTGACTCTTGAGTCTTCTTCTTGCTCTTCTTGATTGGCTTCGGGCATTCCTTGGCAAAGTGACCCTTCTCCCCACAATTGTAGCACTCGGCATCTTTCTTGTTGATGAATCTTCTCTTGAAGAAGTTGCTTCTCTTCATGAGGAGTGCTAGATCATTTGGATGAAGTTGCAACAAGTCTTCAACGTCTTCTTCAAGCTCTTCATCACTTGAATCTTGAGTCACCACCTTCTTCATCTTCTTGCTTGATCCCTCGGACGCAAAAGCAAGATTCTTGGAGGGCTTCTCATCAAGCTTCTTGTCAAGGTTGTAGCTCTCGAAGGCCGTGATCTTCCCAAGTAGCTTGTGGGTGGTGAGATCTCGCATGTCGGTGTTGAAGAGACATGTGATGAGTGCTCCATATTTCTCCCTTGGGAGAATCCTCATGATCTTCCGCACAAGGTCACCATCATCAATCTTGTCCTTCACACCGAGAGAGTTGATATCCTCTACAAGCACATTCAAGCGAGAGTAAGTGTCATTGATTAGCTCATTTGAAGACATGGCAAAGTCATCATATTTGTTCTTTAGCACATAGTATCTTTCCTCTTTCACGTCCGTGGAACCCTCATGAATTTGTTGAATTTGTTTCCATACTTCATGAGCGGTACCCGCGGACTTGACTCGAGCAAAGACCTCTTTAGTGATAGCTTCAAACAAGGCATTTTTAGCTTTAGCATTTGCCTTTGCAAGATTCACATCAAGAGTACCAATAGGAGTCCTTAGAGAGACACCGGAACTTGTCACCTCCCATGCGATAGGGTCGAGACCTCGAGGTAAGCTTGCATGCGAGCTTTCCAATAGGCATAGTCGGTCCCATCGAACGGGGGCGGTCTATGATCTCTCGGCATCCTTACTCAAGGCGGTTAAGCCCTATTTGAGCAACGAGGCTCTGATACCACTTGAAAGGATCAAGGGCACCGAGAGGGGGGGGGGTGAATCAGTGTGTCAACAATTTCTCCCAAACGTACTTTAGGCGTGAAGCTAGCAAGACTAGATATGGTGATAACAAAAGCAAGCGATGCGCGCACACAATCTAGTCTATGCAACAAGCAACACCCTAACAAGCAATTCTACCAAGTAGTAAAGAGACAACCTATCATGCAATTCTACTAGCACATAAGGTAAATGCGGAAACGTAAATGCTAGTAAGTAAAGGAGATAAGGATAGGAATGCTCATGATTTTTCCTGTGGTCTCGGAAGGATGGCGCCTTCCCCTACTCCACGTTGGGTCACTCCCGCCGGAGTCTCGACCCCGTCCCTCCGCTCGAAGGCGATCCCTCCTAGAGCACACTTCATCCTCCGAGTGAAGTCGCGGGCACGTCCCGCCGGGCTCGATCCCGGGTACTCTTCCGGAGGTAAGGCTCCGCACGTGATGCGTGCCAAAGGGCGCTCCACTAGTGATGCTTCTTTCGCACGGGAAGCTCCAAGACCGTGTACAAACTTGTGTTGGCTTCCACACTCTCCTCGGACAGCTCAACACCGACGCCTAACCGGTCTAAGCCTCGCCATAGACCAAGAGTAACAAACCGAAGTGACTCTCTCAAGCTCACACTAGCCTAGAGATCAAGTGGATGCAATTGCTACTCTCTCAAGCACTAGGATCACTCCAAATCCTTCACAAGTGCTTCTCTCTCTTGCTCTTGGCTTCCTCTGAGTTTCCTGCACTCCAACAATGGCCAAGAGACCCCTCAAGGGGCGGGCAACCAACTATATATAGGCTACCGACCCAAAACTAGCCGTTGCCCAAAAGTGCCCTGCGAAACTAGAGACCGTACAAAGTACCGTACTGTCCGGTCTCTTCCAGACCGTATTGTCCGGTCTCTATTTCCAGGCGCATCTCCATCTTCTTCTTCATCTCCAATGAAGACCGTACTATCCGGTCCCTAGGACCGTACCATCCGGTCGATTGTCCGGTCTTCATTTCTTCCACTTCCAGAAACTTCAACTTCTCTGTCTGGAAATCCTCTGATGACCGTACTGTCCGGTCCCCTTGACCGTACCATACGGTCCAATTGTCCGGTCTTCATTTTCTCAGCATCCTGAGACTTCACTCCTCTGTCTGGATCTTCAATGAAGACCGTACCATACGGTCCCTAGGACCGTACTGTCCGATCTCTTCGGCATAAGCTGAAAACTTGGTCCACTTCTTGATCCTTGCTTCCAACTTCTCTAAACTTGGTTCCTCTTCTTCTCTTCAGCCACCCTAGCCCTCAAGAGACTCACAATGCATCCATTTGATCTCTAACCTAGTGTGCTCTAAGAGAACCAAATCGATCCCTCTTGATAGTCCGGTTTTTCCTATGGACTCAAGCTAGCATCTACACCAAGCCAACACTTGCTTGGTCTATCATGTCCTTAGCCTTGATCCATCTTCAACCTTGACTCCATCAAGTTCTCGATCCGAATTGTCGAGGCAACCAATCACCAAGTCGTCGATAGATAGAGTATGTGAGACGACACTTCATTGACATGACCATTTGAATATCCTACAAGGAAATGTTAGTCACATCAATATGGTCACCTAATCACCAAAACATTCATACCTTTGGGGTTTCCGAACTCCAATGGTCATGAAGCTTACAATAATGATGATGATGATGATGATGATGATGCTAGATTATTACTGTCCTGTTTATATATCTTGTTGTACACTGTATTATATGATGTATTGTTATTTTGTACCTGTTTTAGAGATAAGTGCATTGTTTTATCGGTTAAGTACTTAACTTGAATTAAAACTTGAAAGTAAGAACCAAGTAAGTAGTGCGCTTTTATGCAAGTGAGTCAGCCTACTCTTTGTAGCCTTGGCATTCTAGGAGTCGGCTGTAGTTAGCCACGTTGACGGGTAAGTCTTGCTGAGTAATTAGTACTCAGAGGTTGGCTCTTTATGTTTTTGTGCAGGTATCGTTTTTGCTTCCGCTGTTGCTTGGTGGAGTTCTTCAGCAGGTCCACATCGCAGGGCTTTGATGTGTGGCCTTTATATCGTCGAGAGCGGTAGTTGTTTTATGTATCTTTAGGCTTTCGCTGTGCTACTCACGTGTTTTAAATCAGATGAGACTTGTAATAACATAAAGATGTAAACATTTGTGCTTATTTATGTGATGTGCTGTTGTATCCGTTCACCGGCACTTCCGACTCGATCCTGCGAAAAGCGGAAACGCTACATGGATCATACGTATTTCCCACGGAGAAATGGCAAGTCCAAGTTGACGACTCTGTCCATTCTTGATGCCTCCCATACCGAGTAAATGTATGTTCTCTCTCTCCATCCATCCATAAAGTTGTTTTTTTTTTCGCGAATCAATCATCCATACAGAGTAAGCATGCTTGGGCCATTTGAATGAAATTGTTATCACCGCGCCGGCAGCGGACAAGGTCAGCATGCCTGGAGGATGATACCGTCTGTTGCGGACAACACTACAACAGTGAGTTAATTATCCATCACGCACTTTATTTGTCTGGCACTGAACAACTGTACGGCAGGAACATAACAGCATTATTAACTGTGCTGCGCGACACCAAAATATATATCCACTATATATGATCCTCACTTACGTACACTTGTATAGTTCTCTTTCAGTAATGGCCTGTGGTCTTGCCTTGCGACACTCAACTGAAGAACAATACCACGAATTCACGTTTGCGTGAAGCACCAGCAGCAGTTTGCATGTGAATACAAGTCTTGGTCTCTTGGAGTAGATCGAGCATCGTCTTGTGCACAATATATGGACGTATTTTCCTCTCACCCCTGCCCTGCGGCGCACCGTCGAGCCGCCCCGGTGCCATGCCGAGCTGAGCTCTGGTGGAGGAGCTTAGTGTAATCTAAAGTAGGCCATGGTGGCCCTTCCTGAGTTTGGAAACCTTCATAGAAACGTTAATTTTTGAGGTCAATTTCTTGATATCTCCATTGGTTTACATGGACCAGCCCCTGCTGGATTTGAGCTGAAGCTCTGCCAGTGCCGCCCTCTGACGCGAGGCCGGTGGGGAAAAGGAAGAAGCTGTGGCAGCCGTTAGATTGTTTTGTATGAATCTCAAAAAATACAGGGAAGATGATTTTACTCCTTGGGGTGGTTGAGCGAAATTGAGTTTCGGGGAGTTTTAGTCAATCTGCTCGGATATGCTCTTATTACACCGTCAAAATCCTCACTCGTCTAAAATGTTGTTTGCCAGCAACAGCGAGGGACTAAAATCATTTTTGTCTTGCAACCTTAATTTAACTGTAACAGTAATTTGACCTTTTCAATATAACTGATTACTTATTTGCTATTAATTTTCTTTATGATATTAGTTACTATATTTTAACAAAACGTAAGTATATATTAACTGTTGTAAGAACCTAGCAAATGCAGCGTGAAATCATTTTAGATTTACTCTGTTTTGACCTCAAACTAATATCTCATGAAGAGGGAGAGATGCCCATATCGATATACGACTTGTAGATGGAAGTTGGAACGTATAAAAAGGATTACTGTGGCAATTAAAACCATTGTGAACTAATTTGGCATGAATGCTTCCAGTAAGCTTTTCGTCCTCTTCCGGGCCCTCACCATGTCCTTAACTGACCTTACCATGAACAAAAAAAAAAAAAAAAAGGGGAAGTATGTATACATGTACATGTTCTACGAACTGTGCATACATCGATTTGAATTACGTCCTCTATTTGAAAGCGCTTATGAATTTGAACATGTTTTCCTATGCTGCTTTAACTCAAATAGGCAGAGGATCACATGATCGACTTCCCTGAGTCTCTGCCACAATTGATTAAGAATTTGACCACCCTTAGAAACTAATTGCGCATCCCGCTAACAACTATTAACCATATATGAAGATAAAATATTGTAACAACATTTAGAAACTTAATTATTTAGTCTGAAGATAATCAGACACCTATTAATGTTGATAAAATATTTACCAAAAAGGTTGCCTCTGTTTTCTCAGGGAGGCGTCTTAGCAAAAATGATACAAACTCATGCTGCCGTAAATGTTTTAGATTCTGTAACGCACAAAGAACCGTTCCAGCATCAAGCATTCCGCTGGCCCGTAGTGAGGAAACTAGATGAAAACTGAGCATCCAAAATCTTATGAGATGATACGATAGGCTAACTCCAGCAGAGGTGCTAGCTCGGCCCGTAAACCAGAAGTGTTCATATCAATTCCTTAATCGTGCTTTCCAATATGAGGTCAGAGATAAGGTTTGGCTAGAGACATTATCTTTGATCTGTTGTTCGAGATCACTGTTTCATTGGGCTCCTTAGAAAGCGGTGCGAAGCGGCCCATCTCTGCTAGTTATGTACTCCCTCCATCTTTTAATATATGACGCCGTTGACTTTTTTCGTTACGTTTGACCGTTCGTCTTATTCAAAATATTTGTGTAGATAGTTAAGTGTATAGGTTAATCTCAAAATGCTTTTGATGATGAATCTAATGATATTCATTTTACATTTTAAAAGTAATTATTTAAATCTATATTATTGGTCAAAGTTCAACGAAAAAGTCAACAGTGTTATATAATTAAAAACGGAGGAAGTACAATAATTATGTATGAGCAGTGCTCAAATTGTAACAGACCTGCAGGCAAGGGACAATATCGAGAACACGGCAGCAAGGGATTCGAGAGATTCTTTCAGAGATGAAGATTCTGGAATACTTCTGCCAGCAGCCCTAAGCCAGAATTTTAACCCCCCTCACACGCACGTTGGATCGGTTTGTATCCGGCTAACGGGCTAAGCCAGAACTTTAATCCCTTTCACGCAGTGATACACGCTCATATTTCACAATCTAGAGAAGGTAGCGACGACGCTTGCGTGACACATGAGTCGTGACAGACAGAAATTCCAAGGCTGAGCTGCAAATCTTCTTGCATCGTGAAACTGAATTCCCAGTGCCTCGCATATCCAATCACTGCGGCTTGTGTCGCTTACCATCTCTTGTACCAATCCTTTGTTCTTGCATATTCACCGTGGCGCTTGCAAGCTGCTTTCGCCAAAAGGAGCGAAAAGAAGCACGTACCTTAAGGTGCTATTGAGCATCGTGATCCTGTATATTATTATTTATCAACGGGGATATGTTGGCTGGAGGCATGCATTGAACGTCGGTAATGACTCATGATTAGGTACCCCACCAATGGCTGTAATAACATGGAAAAAGTTTGTTGACAAAATACATTGAATTCCTCATGGATAAGAATTCAATGTAACAGCCAAATTCCTACCTCTATATCTATCTCTGAGGTGTTTGGGTTTTGCAAAACACCATAGACATGCAGAAGAGAAATGTTATCCCCCACTCCGACCAAGACAGAACTTTTACCAAAATTTTTATTGTGATATTTTTGTTCAAATAACAATTAAGGTTAAGAAGGGTCCGAAACAACGAATCTCTTTATGATAAACAGATTTTGCAAGCTCGTTATCACGGATAGTTCCTACAAAGAATCAGACTAATGACGTATACAATGCTTGATGAAAGTATCGATGTAGATGCTACATAATGGGTTCTCATCATTCAAAGACTACAAGTGTGTAATAGGAGCATCCGTTGACAAAAGGACTTTTGGAAGCTGTGATGTCTAACGATGGATGATAGAAGATGAGTAGGTCTCACTGTTCAGCATTGGACTCGGGTTGCCGTCCGTCGTAGAACGCTGTAGTATATTTGATTTCGTCTCGTGTTAGTAGTTTTGTTGAAATGCTCGCTAACGTCTGGTACTTTTTTTTTTCCCTTCTGAACCTCTGTATTTTACCCATAGCACTCAGTTGCTCATTGTTAGTATATGTTTGTGTGATCCCTTATTATCTTCTATCGAGCCATTGAGTTACCAGAATGAACTTTAAAATATTTGAACAGCAGCCACTGCAAACGCACCACCATGTCTGGGTATTGTTGCAGTGCGTGAAGTCAACATATTAAAGTTTGTGGCTGAACATCATGGAGAATCAAATTGCAGCCTAAAATGACATAATAAATGAAGGATACCATGGTTTTATTGCCGCACACTTTCAGAGACATACAGCTGTGCCGTAATATAACATGGAATTTACTAAAGATTGGGTTATCGATAAGGAACTAAAGACTCACCATGACTGCCGTTCTAGTGCAGGAGTTATCGCGATCTAAAATGTTTGCCATATGACAGACATTAGCTACTCTCAAGATGAAAACCTTCATTCAACAATAGCGTATGTGTGATTTCCTAACCAAATCAAGAACAGGGAGTGCCAAAAGGATTACAGGAGTACGTGTGAAGAACATGTACCGCCTTAGGCCTCGTTCGGTTAGGCCGTTCCGGGCCCGGAATACGGTTTGTTCCGCTCGGATCGGCCCGATCCGTTTTGAAATCGGGCCGAACACGGAACGTCCGTTCGGTTAGGCCCGACCCGGAACAAACCTTGGGTCGGAAAGGCCTTTCCACCTCTCCTTCAGCCCGGAACGCGGCCGCGTCCTCTGCCCTCCGGATCGAAGCCATCTCGCGAGCGAGAGGCGAGCGCACGTGAGCACGAGGCGACTGCGGCGGCGGTGCGGCGGCCCGAGCCAGCCACGACGGCGACGGCGATGGCGACGTCCTATTACTCCCGCGTGCTTCTCCCTGGTAACGCACAGCCCATCCTTCCTTCCCCTCTCCTCTCCTCGGCCCCTAGGGTCTTGATTCTTGAGGCCGGCGTGCTTGCTTGCGTGGCCTTGCGCTGGATCTTGGTGGAGACTTGCGGTCTCGTGTTAGATCTTGTTGGATCGATCTACTTCAAGAACCTCGACCGTGCGCGATTTGAGATTTGATATTGGCTTGTCTTTTTTTTTTTGAGACGAATGAAGAATTATATTAATATGTAGTTGAGTACAACCTCAAGTTACAAGCACTCTGTAAGAAAAAGAGATTACAACTAAGAGCACTCAACATGTAACTCCAAAACTCGAATCCCAACCTGTGTGAAGGTTCATACGGAAGACTGTACAGCAAGTGGCCTTCGTGCGCCATAGACGGCTCAACCAGAAGTAGTGCCACAAGGCCCAAATAATGGCAGCCAACATACCTGTAGGCGGAATTGAGCATCTTCTTTCTCATGTCTCTCTCCTTCTCGCTTCTGCCACCGAAGAAGAAGAGAAACTAGATCCAAAGTTCTCACTAGACCTCCATCATGATTGGATCTAATCACAACAAAATGGAGAAGGGCCCGGAGAATTTTATTCCATAGCGGCGACATCATCCCCGCCTTCATGTCGCCGTCCGGAAACCTAAATCTTCATGTCGTCGAGAAGTTGCTGATGTCGCCACCGCCATCACCTTCAACGGAGCCGCCATGGAGAAACCAAATCCACCCTACCTTCTCACCGTCACCGGAGAAGAATAGGAGGAACCAAATCCCTAATACCAAATAACTTGGCATGGAGAAGACTTGACCCTAATTAGGACTCAATCCACTACGATATTGGAGAGATGGATCCCCACTCTCCCCCGCCACCGGCAATTGTTGCCGGAGGCCGGAAGGGAGAGGGACCAACAGTCAAGTCGGGGGGACTCAATCCACTACGATATTGGCTTGTCGCTCATAAGCCTTGCCCTGCCAATAGTCATGTCGTAGTACGGTATTTCTGCCCGGCATTGGATCCCTGTTCTTCTTTGCTTGGTGATACAGTGGAGACCACGGCTGTGTAGAAATGCCGCAGTCACCACTAGCTGAAACCGGAACTGAAAGGCTCTTCCTTTGCAGTGTTTAAAAAAGCGGCCGCGTCGGCCGCTTAAGCGCCGCCTAGGCGCTGCGCGCTGCCTCACCGCGTCGCTTTCAGCAAAGCGTTGGGTTTACGCGGCTGAGCGCCTAGGCGATCGAAAGCGCAGCTAGGCGGCGTGTTTTCCCGCTTTTTTCGCGTGGGCCCGACGTCGATTCTCTGCTCGCTGGCCCAAATCGAGCGCCGCCATCCCGAGCTAGGCCGACGCCGCGTCGTCGCTTCCCGCCGGCTGCCGTTCAGATCATGGCAACTGCCGGACGTCGTACTCTCCTCCACCATCATTTGCTGCGTGCCTCGAGCTCCGCCCGGCTTGAGATGGGAGATTGAAGACAGCTGTGGCTGGGGATGAGAGATTGAAGCAGGGCCCTGATTGAAGGCGGCGGCGGCGGCGGCGGCGTGTGTTGCTGTTGCGGTAGAGAAACAGGGGAAGAAAGAATCTGGATAGGAGTTGCGGCTGAGTTACGTACGGTGCTTGCTGGGTTTAGGGTATTGAAGTGTGGTGGGCTGGTGGTGCATAAGTGGGCTGGATGGGCCACGAAATTGAGCCCCATACTATCTTTTCTTCCTTTTTTCTTTTCTTTTTCTTCTTTTTAATCATTGATTGACAGTTTTGGGGCTAGGGGAGAACATATATTCTTATATTCAACATTGTGAGTACCAAAAAATTTAGTAATTTACATTGAAATATAGTATATATATACTTGCACCACCGCTTTTTCACGAACGCCTAGAAACGCCTAGGCGACGCCTAGGCGCTAGGCGGTGCCCCTCCGCCCGCTTTCGTCCACCGCTTTTTAAAACATTGTTCCTTTGTGACCCCAAAAATAAAATTTCCCTTCGATTTATCAGTGTTTAGTACAATCGGCGCACTGTTGATGCATTGACTTCTCAATTTTGCATTCCCATTTGAAGTTGCTCTTCCACTGCCGCCTGCAGCCCCGGTTACTTGTCTTGGGTGGTGTTGTATGGCAGCTTGTTGCAGCACCTCAACTCCTTCCGTGAGTGCCCTGCCATCTCCTTCCTTTCGTAGCCCTGCCCAATATTTAAGAAATGAACATGTGTAGTGAATGATCTCAGTAGGAGATATGATATATTTTTTTTGTCAAAACAAACTCTGTTACGCAATTTCCAAATAGTCCAAAAATTCCTGCCAATACCACCATGTAAAATTTATTGCCATTTGGAATATGTTTTGTTAAGAATGTTGCTTTCTTAAATAGTGCATTGACTGCAGTCTATATGCACAACAAGCAGTCTATATGATCGTTTGGATCTAGCTTATTACTACTACACGAAGAAACCAATATTCAGTTAAGAATGTATGATCGTTGGAGTTCCTTCTTTTTGAGATGTCAAGCATATGGTTCTGGTCCTATTTTCTAAATGTCAAACGGAACTTTATATCAGGCTAGTAAATTCAGTGAGTTGGCCTTTGCAGGCCTGCAGCATATCCTTTGAGGCGGAAAAAAAAGGTTCAGAGTTAGAAAAGATGGAAGCATGGAGTAGAAAAATAATTGGGCAATGCTTGTTTTCTTAAGGCTAGCTAGCTGATCATGTCACACTGCTGATGTGGCGGCTCATTGTTCGCTTGGGCCTTGGTATTCATTATTGCTCGATCTTTTTCACTTTTCCACGAGCCTGTTAGTACCTTGTGATAAATTGAGTTCATACTTGCTGATCTGATACATTCTCGATGTTGTGATAAATCTGTTCATGTTTGTTCCTGTAGACTTCTTTTGGTATTTAATTAGTTCTTTCTGAACCTTGTTCCAGCATGTTGATATGTGAGTGGAGCTCCATGTGATTTATCCCTGGCGCTTGCTTTACTGTTCAAGCTTTTTCTCTGTGATACAACAGCTAGTGAGAGATCATTGTTTTAGCTGCACCTTGCTCCTGTAGACTTATTCATTATCCACCCAACACTCGATCTTTGCATCTCAAAAAAAAAAAAAAAAAAACACTCGATCTTTGCATGCCTAGTTAAACTCTCGGTTAGCATTGCATGTCTAGTTTATCTCTCAGTCAGCTTAATTGCATGCATAGTATCTCTCGGTTAGTTAATCTTTGCAGAGAGCTAATAACACTTTAATTGCAACCTCACTGATGCCGCATCTGAACCTGATTTTGCAGGGAGACAGTGATCGATGAGGCACCAAAATACTGAAGTTTCAAACAATTCTCAACCATAGATCTTCAGAAGAACCATTTGTTTTGGTTCTTGATGGTTTGAATGTAGATTAGCTATTTGAGAAAAGACCTAACTCTTTTTGGTGCTTGTTCTGCACCTATCTTTTTATCTATCGATTAAACTCAAAGCTGTGATCACCTTGAACACAATGTGGAATAAACAAATGCTGTACTGTGATGTTGCTCGTAGCAGTAAAGAGTGTACATGCTGCACAACGATTTTCTGGGTTGTCCGTAAACATGTTTTGGCATTTGAAAGCATGAATTGGGCAAATAAATTAGAATCCTTGTCTGCTACAATTCCCTGCATGCCGAACAGATGAAACGGCCTGGAATGTTAAAAAATGAAGCAATCCGCGTGACACGACGGGATCGAGTGACACGGACGAATTCACTTGATCCTTTCCTGTAACTAAACAGTCTCGGGAATCAAATCTGGACAACCGAACGAGGCCTTAATGTAGCTAATGTACAAGGACGGGAAATGGCAAAGAGCTCTTATAACACATATGAGTACATGCTTCTCACTGCAACTGACAAAGGCTGCATTTTGTAGTCTCATAAACAGATTCCTGATCATGACCGTACCTCACACAATGTAATATACATGTTGGCATAACCATTCCACTAACGAAAAAAAGATGAGACTGAAACCATCGTATATTTTAAAAGGACTGCACATTTCAGTGGATTAACACAGCAAGCGGAGAGCCCATCAAAGATTGTGGGCAGCCAGCAACTTCCTTTCTTTTACAGATACTTGATGAGAAGCCAGACAATAACAGCAAGAATCACTATGGCGACAACAGATAATAGCAGGCACATGCATGAGCAGCCACCTTTGGTTCGCTTGTTCAGAATTGCAAGCCTCCTTTGCACGCGCTGGATGAAACGTAATTTTGTATCAATATTTTCATTGAATCTAGGAAAATGTGAATATCAGGAAGCGGTAACATTTATATTGATTGAGCAACAATAACAATGTGCAAGGGGGATAAATGACTACCTGAAGACGTGAGTTCGTAACGTCAACATGATCTTCTAAGTCATCCTGCAAACATGAAGATAGGGAAATTATCATCCAACATGAGAGAACCAAATGCATGTGGCTTTGTTAGGGACACTAACAATCAGTCTTGTGTGCAGGGTAAGTTCTTCATTGACAGCAAGAGCAATGTGTTTCGTGCTCAAGACTGTCTCTTCCAGCTTTTCAAGACCTTCATCTTGCTCTGCAATTTGTTGCAAAAGAAAAATAAACTGATAAGATGACGTTCAGCGGCGATCACACCCACAAATAAGTGGCATTTCTATGATACTACTGACATCAAATGCAGCAATGTGAAAAAACTTTCTACAGTTATTTTTTGCGACCACAGCACTGCATTCTTTGATGCAAATAGCAAACTGCATATTTTTTTGCCCCTGTAGAGCATTATTCAAGAAAATATAAGTACCTTTCATAATTTGCCTCTGTAGGCCAACAATCCCTTGGTTGTCCAACCCAGCAACTCTGCTCATATCATCAGCCTTTTTACCCTGACCAAGCAAATCCTCCCTGAATTCAAGAAAAAAAAATTGGCATCTTCATTACACACAAAGTCTTCTTAAAACAACTAACAGAATCTTGTTGAAGAATCATTTTTGTCAGAAAGAAAAGAGATGAGCATTTGTGAAGGATACATTATTATAAAGATTGTTGCTAACACGAGGAACACACCTGTTAGCAAAGTTTGACATGTTGAAACTTGTCGCCATCTGCTTTGCTTTAGACTGCAAGTTAGAAAGCATGTCTTGGCGCTTATGCAACTCCTTGTCAGTGCTGCAAAAAAGAAAGAAAAAAATTAAAAGCAGACATTTTGAGTAATACTTAAAATATTGGCAACGCACTATACCACTAGACAAATCAATTAAAAGCAATGCCTTAAGACATTTAAAATTTTGATCAAGGACTAACTTTTTTCTAAAGTAGCATATCGAAAACTCATTTCTAAGAACATATCCAACATGGAAACAACACAACTGATTCACAGTATATACAAGTTAGTAGAGATTCTGTACTCTACAGTCATATGTAACATAAACACAAAACTCATTGAAACAGAACATACAGTGACTTTGGAGGAATTCTGGCCAACAATGCTGCCAGGCTATCCAGCCTTGTCCCAAGAATAGTTATTTTTCTCCGGATAGCTGAAGTGTGCCGCATAATTTCTGGGCCAGATTGAGGAAGAGACCCTCTTTCAGCAATCATGGAATTAATATCATCAGCAAGCCTGGAAGCTTCATTGTACTCTTTCACCCATGGGTCTGAAGATGATGCCATTCCTGGGTAATCCAAAATAAAAGAAAAATTATGAAGCACGCAACAACAAATTATGACAAAATAAGTAGTTTTAGTATGTTAGATAGGCATAAGAACGAGGCATGCAACATCATTACCAGTTATCACGGCAATAAGCTATTATCCTATATAGCTATCTGATATCCTGTGTATTCGAGAAGAAAAAAATCTGCCTAAACATAAGCAGAATATTGGCAAAAAAGCACGACGCATTTGTAGTCATGTTTGATGATACAAAAGAGGGGCATTATATAGGGAAGTTTTAAACACACAGTTTATTTGTCTACCTAAGCAAGCAGTCATCATGGTTATGCATTCAATTTTGTTCTTTTATTTGTTATTTTCGTTTCCTTGCCTCATAAAGTTTGTAGACTATTGTATACTTCTCGGAAAATATTGCTGGGCAGCTCAAGTTCAAGAAACAAATGCAAATACAGCAATAACAATACAAAGGATTCGAATGTCAACATAATTTGTGTGCCTGGGGAAGACAGTACGCTATGATACTGCAGGAGCAGATTCCCACACAAATATTAGTAGGAACATAAATAAGGTATGTTGATTTAAGGAAGCAATTAGGTGCATTAAGAATGCTCAAGATTTATATGAAGAAACCTCAAAAGTATAACAAGATTGACAAAAAGGATCCGCAGATTTTGTTTGCTTAGAGCAAACAGTACAACATCAGTCTGCAAGCATAGACTGTTCCTGCCGCAATATAACCATTAAGTAGGAACAGAAATTGCAGAATTACTACAAGAAAGCATTTCAGAGCGACAAGGCTGCTCAAGATTAGAATGGCGTGTGCTCGGATATTTTGCACACGATGGTTCTCAGACAGGCTTGTGAACACATTTCCTACTAGCTACGTATAAAAATCACCAGACAGTGCGGTTAGTAAGGGGCGAATAATTGAAAGTCGATACCCTCCACAACAATCAGTTCTATTGCAGCAAATTACAAAATTTGTGGAAGGCTTGTGCGGAAGAAAGAAACAATTCGCCAAGACGCAACTTTAAAGTATCCACGCATCCTGCAACGACAGGAAATGCTGAGATTCCGTCGTCAATCGGAAATTCCCCACACCCCCTTTCGTCTCCCGTCGCGAATCCCACGAACCCATCCGCACAACCCACGGAGACCTCCCGCCGCCTGCCCTCACCCAAAGGCCCAAACAAGATCCCCAATCTGCTCCACGGAACATCAAGAAACGGGCGCCGATCGGGAGGGACCGGGACGGGGAAGAGGGATTAGGGCGCGAATTGACAAACCTGCTCGATCCGGACGCGCGATTCGGGGCGCAGGAGCTCGGAATCAGACCTCGGCCGCGTCGCCTCCCCCCTCTTCCGCCTTTTCCCCCCCTCCTCGACTCGCCTTGTTCCTTTCCGCGTGGCTTTGACGAAGTTGTGGGAGCGGAAGCAAGAGGCAATTAGTGGACGTTTTCTCCATTTTATTTTTTCCTTGTGAAAGAATATAAAAAGGGCTGGGAGCGGGACGCCGTTGAGTGCACGTACGTACCTGACGCGGCGAGGTCGACGGTGACCGCCGCGGCGACGGGTTGGATGCGGATGCAGCGGTGGCGACCTCCGCCGGGAGAGCGGCTCCGGCGCCGGCGAGCGCGCGCAGGGGAAAGTACCGTGGCGGCGTCGGTGGGGCCTAGCGAGCGGCTTGGTTTGTTTATTGGGTTAGTTGCAAATCTCACGCCACAACTTGCTGTTAGTTTGATATTTCGTAAGTTTCTTTGTTGCAAAAACAATCTCACTCCACCCAGTTTTCGTTAAAATAGCCCTTAAATATTCATGTGCTCTCTCAAATACGCCAAAAAATTGTCACAGTTGACGCTTGACTAAATGAGTCGATTAATTAGGTCGAGTCGAGTTTTTTAGTTTGTCCGTACAGTACCCGATACCGACGTGGTCCTACTGCACTAAAACTCACTGTTTTAGTTGCGTCTTGAACGTCTAAAATTACATCCGAATGTAAACCAGGCTCGAGTTGGGAGTCAGAAACGCATTTTTCTATCATTTTAGGTATATTTGGGAGGGCACATGGAAATTAGGGGCTATTTCAACCTAAACTGGGGTAGGGTGGGGTGATTTTTGCAACAAACGAACTTATAGAAGAAAATATCAAACTAGAGGCAAGTTATAGAGTGGGATTTGCAATTAACTCTTGTTTATTATGGGTTGCCACAGCAAAAATTTGTTTAAACTAAAACTTATGAATGAAGAAGAGGGCAAGAATTTTATCTAAAATTTTAATTTATTTAGGTAGTCAGAATTGATGCCAGTTCTTAAAGCAAGGCGAAAATTGATCACATTAACATGACATGATGTGTTAGAATGTATGGATATGTCATTTCCTTTTTGGCACCGACTCTTTTAAGCCTAAGAGGAGAAATTGTTGACACCGGTAAACAGTGGCGGATCCATCGGGGCAGCAGGGGGGTCTCGAGCCCTCCTACTGCCCACGGCAATTAGGCTGGAACTTCCTTGACGAGCCCATTTGAAGAAACCAGCCTGTTGGCCTATCATCTGTTAGTCGAGAAGCCACGGCCCAAAAACCAATCCGTGTTACCTGAGGCGGTGAGATCGACGGTGACCGCCGCGGCGACAGGTTCCTATGCGGCGGTGGGAACCTCCACCGGGAGAGTGGTTCCATCGCCGGCGAGCGCGCGTGGAGGGGAAAGGCCCGTGGCGGCGTAGGTGGGGCCAGGTGAGCCTGTCGTGAGACTCGTGACACAAGAGAAACGTGAGAAGGCTGGAGCGAGCTTGCGTGGCGGACAGTTCAGGCCCATAAGCTTCTCCGAGCCTGTTTGCTTAGTGCCTGTGCTAGCTGCCTGGCAGGCAAACGAATCTCAGCCCAGCCACACAAAATCGTGCGCCTGGGAGCTCTGCCTGATGAGTGAGCTGTCTGGAAGGGTTCCAAGCAAACAAGCTTTTCAGTGCAGAGAATCCTTAGTTAGGTGAAAAGTCATATTTCTCTCTCTCAACTATTGGGTTGAACTCACATCTAAATAGTCCACAATTACAAAAACGAGTACACAACATCTTGAATTCACCTCCGGTGCAACTTACCTCCCTGTACGATATTGATAGTAATTTTATCCGACGTGGCATGGTGGGCCCACATGACAGGCGATACGTCATCACATATCTCTCTCTCTCTCTCCATTTTCTCTCTCTTCCTCCTCCTGCTAGTCCAAAGGGGCATTTCACCGAACACCTTGCGCGCAGCCACGTTCCAACTCCCCGGCTGCAGTCGCGCACCGTGCGCGGCCCACCGGCGGGGGCCGCACCTTCTCGTCAACGTGCATGTCTTTGATGACATCGTCCGCCGCGCCTGGATCCGTCTCGGCAACGCCGTCCTCGAGGTCGGCCCTGGCACGGGCCCTCAATCTGCGCCTCCTTGCCTCCCCGGCCGCTAGCGTCGCCGTCGTCGAGATCGATCCGCGCATGGTCCGCACCGTAGATAGTCCGCTTGCTTGCACACCGAATTCGGCGCCGCGACGACGTTGGTGGCCTCCCTGAGCACCTGCACCACCTCCTCGTTCACCGCTACAGATCCCGCTCTCTCTGGCCGCACCAACGCCCAGCTTGATGCCACCTTCTCGTCATCGATTCCCCCTCCTTCCACTTGGGATCGGCAGCGGAGAGGCGACACGAACTCGTGATCAGTCCGGGAGCCGAGGAGCCGGATCGCGTCGTGCGCCGTGGTGACGTCGGCCACGGCGCATCTCACGGCGAAGAGCATGGACGGATGGTGGAGGCCCGGCATGAGGGCGACCAGCTGGGCCACAGTGGCGCCTGAAGGCGCGGGCGGCGACGGCTGCTCGAGGTCTCGTGAGCGTGAGGAGGAAAGCGTTGGGGACGGGATGTAATAGTTATTATCTGCTTATCTTTTTGTTAGAATATACTCCATTCGGTTTTAAATTGTTGACGTTTGACCATTTTTGAGTTATGTTTGATCCTTGGTCTTATTCAAAATATTTTAAAAATTATTATATATTTTGTTATGATTAGTTTCATCAGTAAAGAAAATTTAAATATAACTTATAATAAGACGAACGGTCAAACGTAACTCAAAAAGTCAATGGTGTCCGTAATTTAAAACTGGAGGGAGTATGGTGTTTGTTTTAGACAAGGGAAAAATACTCCTTGGAGGCATACAGTCAACCTTGATAGCAAGACATGTTCATGTGGTCAGTGGCAAATATCCGGGAAACCATGCATCCATGTCATTGCTTTTATCGGTTCCCTGAGACAAGTTAAAATTAAAGACTATGTGCATGACTAAACCTCTGGAACGCTTTAAGGCTACCTATCAGTTTGAGATTAACCCGATGGTTGACAAGACACAATGGCCTGTAGTTGTTCCTGGGTTTGTCATGGTTCCTCCTAAGCTAGAGAGGCCTGCGGGTAGGCCGAGAGTTCGGAGGATTAAGAGTAGCGGTGAGGCTGGAAAAAAGGCCCTTACCAATGCAAAAGATGCTTTGGATTTGGACATATTGAGAAGCTTGCTGTGAGCCCCAGAAGAACTGGGTGCTGAGTTGCCACCTTCAACATATGCCAAGTCCAGGTAATGCTAATCTGTTTTGCATTTTTTTCCTTTTGTTTTTGCATTTTGACTTGTGATGTGATTAGCAGTTTGCCCGTGCGTTGCTACAGGAGTGATAATATTATCTCTTTATTCTAGGTACCAAGGTTTTATCAAATTTTTGAAGTATTTTGAGTAATCCAAACAAAGCTTAACAACTACCTATTTTAGCTAAATTTAATTCATAATTCATGGTATAATTTTTAACTATAATTTCAACCATCATATTCTAAAACCCCATCTGCTCTGTACTTTCCCATAAAACCCGAACACTCCAAAAAACAATTTTTCTTCCGGTCTCCTTCGTCCTCTGTTCCTCATGCATGATTCTGTGAATTTTTTCTCCACCTAAATCGTACTCCATTTATCACCGAGCACTCCGAAAAACAATACTTCTTCCGGTCTCCTTCGTCTTCTATTCCTCATGCATGAGTCTATGAAATTTTCTCCGCCTATATCGTACTCAATTCATTACCGTGCATGATTCTGTGATTTTTTTCTCCACCTAAATCATACTCTTCATTACCGATCAGTTCATGGTCATTCGCCTTCAGAAAAAAAAAAGGAAAAAACAAGAAAGATGCGATGTGCAGGATTCAGTTCATGGTCACTCGCCTTCAAAAAAAAAAAGGAAAAAAACAAGAAAGATGCGATGTGCAGGATTCGAACTCAGATCTGCAGCGAGCAAAAACACAGTTTTACCGCTAGACCACGCCAATGTACGTGAATAAAACAGACGACATGTATAAGACCAAACGAAAAGAACTCCGATTTCAATTCAAATTGAATTCAGATTGGGGTATGAAATCTGAAACTTGAGGCTGAAAAATCCGCTTGACGAATTTTTTGAGACTTATTAAGTAGTAAAGATTTCTCCTTTTTCCTCTTGACTTCTGTTCTTTCCCTCCCTTTCTCTTATTTCTTGTGCCAGGAAGAGGAAAAGAGAGGAGCTGTTGCTTCTGGCTGTAGTGATGCTGCAGCACAAGCTCCTTCAAAATCAAGAAAGACATCGAAACTTTGTTCCTCTGCTCCACCGGTCAGTCCAAGGCCAACAACGCGAAGCATGGCAGCTTCTCCTTCTACTCCAACTAGCATAGGGCCGTAACTAGAACAAGGGCAGCAGAAATGGCGATCTCACCAGGAGGCATTGCTCGAAGGCTCATCACAAATTAGTGTTGTGCTTTTGTGTCACAGAAGCATGCTTTTGTTTAGTTGGCGTAATCTAAACTATGTGTCATCGAACCATGTGTAATCTGAGACGTGTAATCAGAACCATGTGTGATGTGAATCATGATGCTATATCATTCTCCATAGGTTGTGATGTTGTGTTGTTTCTTTGGGTTGTTTTGTTGCTGCTGAGCCAACAGGCAAGGGCATTTTGTCCAGAATATGAGCTGTTGGTAATTTCCGAGTAGATAGGTAACTTTCAATGGTAATTTCCGAAGCGACGAACTTTCGATGGTATTTTTCGTAATTGGCGAACTTTCGGTGGTACTGAACCAATTTTTCCTAAAGTTAGTGTGCATCCCATTTAAATATAATTGTTGGTGCAACTCCATGGATCCAAGCTACACCAGCTTCCGGTTCCATCAGACTGAAGGTCAGTAAGGCAGAGGCTGCTTGTTGCTGACTGGCCTGACGATGGTGCCTACCTCAGGCTCGCGTATTTGCCAGGGCACTAACGAAGGAGGCCCATACTGCGGGGATAGTTCATCACTCGTGGTTGTTCGTTCCCGATGCCTCCTACTCTCAAGTAATGCATACACACGTACGTGCTATTGTCTCACGTTTCTTCTCTTTCTTTATTTTTTTCCTTTTGTTGTCAAAAGACGTGCGAAAACTCTGACGTATTATACGAAGAGGAAGGAACATATATAGACGACTAAAGCTCTATTTAAGACGATGGCAAAGCATGACTTAGAAGCAAAGGTGGCCGAAAACAATTGTTTTTAAAATTAAATGCTAAATATGATGCAGTATTACAAACAATCATATATGTGCGGGTAGAGAGAGTTACTAGACATACGCAACACTTTGAAGCTCGGAAGCAAGAAAACTTAAAGCTTTCACTTTGTCCGGTTCACACCTTAAACAAAATGATGATGCATTTTACTCTTTTAGATATTTTTTTTAAACGTAAACGAATCTATTTGGTTCAATATACGCCCTATTGAAGTTTTATTTTCTGAGCCTACAAATAGATTTTGAAGCTCAACTTTTTTTTTATTATGATAGAATTTTTAATTATATTTTTCTGATATCGTTTGAAGGCATATATCTTTAATTGCTATTTAATCATGTAAACAGAATTAAAAATATATTATAATTATTTTAACGTAAGTTGTGGTGAGTTGTCATCACGCAACATTTGAGCTTCAAATTCTATTAGTAGGCTCGGTGCCGCGCGGGGAGATTTTGCTCGCCCTGTACAACAGTGTATATCCACAGCGAATCAGCGTGCGATCGTTGTTTGTTTGTTGAGAAGTGAAGCTTTATTTTAAGAAACGCCACAAATCCCAAAAGAACTTCTTGCTAATTAATTACTCTCTCCGTTCTTAAATTGATGTCGCCGTTGACTTTTTAAGTTACGTTAGACCGTTCGTCTTATTCAAAATATTAGCTCAGATTTTTAAAATTATAAGTTATGTTGCTCTAGTGATAAAACAAATCAAAGCAAAATTTTTAATAATTTTTAAATTTTTTTTGAATAAAATGAGCGTTCATACGTAACTCAAAAACGAGGTATAGTACATTTTTAATTTTCTTATTCATCGAGCCTGGCCCTGCCCATTGAGCCCGACACTCGCTCGCTCTAGAACTAGCTACACCTTCCCAGTACCTGCCGGTTCGCTTCGCCACGTCGTCATTTGTTCGGCTTCCACGCACGCCGCTTTCTTTCGCGTCGGCATACTGCCGTCATTCTGCTGCCACGCGCCCTATTTCTGCAGGGCCCCTTCTACCGGGGCCGGGGATGTCGCCGCGGCGTCCACATTTTGGGGACACTGTTTTACTGCAACGAATCTCTCGTTACTGCCCTCTTCCATTGTGTCTGTGAGCTTTTCTTATTTGCTCCCATCACTGCTCACTGGCCTGTACACATGGAGCTAGTGCGAGTCCGTAGACCACTCGGAATGAATAGATAAAGACAACTCACATTATCTCGCTCTTAGCTCTCCATCATTCTATCCATACAGGCTAGGCTAGTCCCTTTCTCTCTGGCGTTCATCGCGAGTGAGGAGCTCTTAAACAGAGGAGCAAGAAGGTGATTATAGACTAGAGTGGTGTGGTGTCAAATAACGAACACTTCTCGATTACTGCTTGGTAGTTTCTTTTTTTTAACGAACATTACTGCTTGGTAGTTTACATCCATCTAACATTATTTATTTTACCACACTAGCATAGAAAAAAGATGCGGTTGTGTAAGCTGCGACTATGTATGACAAATGGAGTATATATATGCATGTGTAAGTATGTGATTTGCACAGGTGAGAATTAAGGTTGACAATCTATTATTTTCTTGTATTTCCTGGTTCCATGTTATGTCTTTTGAGCTCACATACATCACAAAAGTTCCAATGTCAGCAAAATGATGGGATTAGCACATCTCAGTATACTAACCCTTAAGACCGATTCGGATTTATCGGATCCAATACATTATATAATAACTTCTTCTACTACCAACACATCTCAGTATTACCAACCCTTAATTTTACTATTTTTGGCTGTAAGAAAAAAATTGTTGATTATATTGTATGCGTTTTCTTTTTGTCAGAACTAATAGTTGACCAACTAATAAGATGTGTCTTATTAGTTGGGACTTATACACTGCCAACTACGATATCACGAGTACTGAAGTAACTGTGCATGGCATCCTCCAAAATAGTATGACATATGAGTAATTCTTATACACCGATTCCAGTGACAACGTTAGATTGTAGGTACAACTCTACCGTTTCATTGCTTGTTTCGTAGGGATGCGCTTTACTCTTTTTAAGAAAGTGAAGTTTTCAGACTTTTCACATTATATCTGTATCGATGAAATTTGATCATGTACTCATTGTCAATAAGCAGCAATATCTCACAATAAATACTCGATGATCGTGGTGCCTCGTAATTAGTCAGACGGCTCAACATCATTCATAGATGGTGATTAGGACCTCACGTGGCACATAATGTCTAGGGAACAAGGATAAAAGAAATAGCATTCAGTAATTTTGTCGAACAGCATGCGTGCAAAGCGATTAGTATCCAGAGCATGCAGAATTTACGTGGAACTACAGGAACAGACTCCCTTGTCCTGGACACACACTGGCAGCGGCATCGTGAGGAAATTCACGGACTGATCAAATCAACCCCGGCCCGCTTCCTGCCAGGCACTCCCGCGTTCGCCGCAGCGCCACCAGGAAAGCTCGCTATCGGCTAGGCCGCGCACGGAGCCAGCAGCAGCGTCGCAGCCTCCGCTCCCGCACAGCCGCGCCCCGGTCGGCAGCGACGCCAGGAGAAGCGCTCGCAGTGCCCTCCGCCGTCGCCGCAGTGCCTCAGACACGACGATCGTGAGGTACTGCCTTGTAAGTCATTCACTCGTAGTTGTTCACTCCTGATGCCTCCTACTCTCAAGTAATGCATATGCATGCTGACAGATGTTTCTTCTCTTTTTTTGTTCTTTTTTCTCTTACTTTTGTTGTCGAAAGTCGTGCGAAAACGCGGACATATATATAGTATGAAGAATAAGGAACATATATAGACATCAAGTAGCTAGCCGTGGGAAGAGTGACCTCTATTTAAGACAGTGGCAAAACGTAGGTAACCCAAAAGGAAGGGGTGGCCAAAGACAGTTTTTTGTGTTTACTTAAATGTCAAATGTGATGAAATGTTACAACCAATCATTGTGTACAGGTAAAGATCATTAATTATTCACATTGCATGTAAAATTCTATACGTACGACCAACTGATTGGACTGATCCTGAGGCACGACTTCCCAGCACCTCAACATTGATTTCCTGAGTCGGATGACTGGGTCCTCCCTGTAGAGCCGCTCCATATTGCACAAATCAACATTGAGATCCCACGCACGCTGCTTTCTTTCATGTCGGCATGCTGCCGTCATTCTGATACCAGGTCCCCCGATCCTGCAGAGCCCCTTCTCCCGGGGGTGTTGCCGGCGTCCTCATTTTGTGTGGAAAATATTTTCTGCAACCAATCTTCGTCGTCACTGCCCTCTTCTATTGCGTTTGTTGGCCCATTCTCTGCCTTCATGACTGCTGACTAGTCTCTACACACGGAGCTAGTGAGAGTCCGCTGATGGCTCTGATTGAATGGGGGTGGCCGCAATTTTCCTGACGACTCACATTCTCGTGGAAGCTCTTAGCTCCATCATTTTATCTATAGAGGCCAGTGTCTCTTTCTCTACGGTGTTCATCGGGAATGAGGAGCTCGATCTGAAGCAGAGAAGCAAGAAGGGGATAGACTGGCGGTTTTAAATAGCGAACACTTCTCGGTTACTGCTTGGTAGTTAACATCCACCTGACATCATTTGTTTCTACCAACACTAACATAGAAAAAACTATGGTTATGCAAGGTGCATGTGATTGTAAAAGATGGAGTAGTAGTTGAGATATACATGCATTTGTAGGTATCTGATCTGTACGTGAAGATTGGCAGTCTATTAATTTGCAGTACTCGCTAGTTCCATGTTTTGTCTTTGGAGCTCACACACATCATGAAAGTTATAATGTGAGCAAAAAGGATGGGAGTAACACATCTCACTATTCTTACTAACCCGGAAGACCCATTCAGATTTATCGGGATCCAGATCATCATGAAATAATTTTACTATCAAACACGAAAAATTGAGTGCTGGTACATGCATGCGCCCCCACATTAACATTGCAAGGTATTTGATGATGTAACACACGTAGGTCACTTGGTCGTTTGATATCCATGCATGCTACCTTTTGACATTAATATTGTTTATTGCGTTTGCATATTGTATGCAACGGTGAAGTGAAGATAAGACAATATATCGACATACTAGGCAATATTTCTGCATGATACGGCAAAGATCACTGGAAAAGCAAAGAGTCAAGTTTAATTATTTACTCCACAATGCTTTGGCTTTGTACACTTCATATATGTTTTTTTTCAAGTCTTGTAATGTTTATGTTGCCCTTTGTGTCACGGATGCCAGTACTTCGAAATGTAGTCTGCTGAGTTGGCAAACTTGTAGTATACGTATCTGGCCTGAGTCGCACGAGTTGGGTCGTACGTATAGCCCTGTTGATACATATACCTGTGCGAAGAGTCATCAAATATACATGTACATGTATATCACAAAGGAAAAATTAAACTACATGTCAAGGCCAGGGAGCTATAGTTCACATGTGCAAAGCGTGTCATGGCTACTGTATATGCCATTATTTTCATACCAGATACGAGTATGGATCACTTCCTAATAACATTCAGACGATCTGTTGACTCAAACAATGTCAATCACCAGGAGACGATACTGGCCGGCGATTTATCATGCGTTTCACAAAGGATTTTTTAAAGGGCACATATGGTGCTGAGACCTCTTATGTTTATTGGCATTTGGCAGCATCAAGCACTAGCTGGGACTAGTTTTGTTGATGTTCCGTGTTATGTATGTAATAGAACTAGGATCGGATGTATCATGTATGATAACTGTAGATCGTTGCGCCAGCTGGTGGTGTCAAGTGATACCATGGTCGTACACTTCATTTTAGGCACCTGGGACAGATGGAGTTCACACCCCATGGCAGCCAAACTGAGATGTCTTCTTCCACATGTCGTGGCGTCACGCAGGGCCATCAGAACCTCGGTAAAGCTAGTGAAATCCAAAGCGAGCAACCTCCGTCTCTGCACTTTGTTATGGCTACGTCGAATCAGGTTGTGTCCTTTGTGGACGGACTCTTGGAAAGCTAAATAGGGGAACAGTGGAATGGGGACGAAGCTTATTTCCCAGTGTCTCCTACTCCACCCTGCACGTCGATACTTTGGTTTCTCGTCATTCGTCCTTCTTTTCTCTTTTCTGCCAATCCTAGCATTTGGACAACATATAAGCGATGTATAATAGAAAGTGCAGATGTGCATTTGTCCTAACGAACTGTGCGGTTTAATGAGTTGAAGAAAGAATATATATACAAATAGATAAATGTGTCGAAGCCCTTATATGTATCTCACTGTTGGTTGGTGGGATATTGACTTGTATTATTTTGGTGGTAGTATCCCATTTGAGCCCGCATAGCAATGATCAAGTATCCCCTGCACCTAGATCATTGTTTGCTACTCCCTTCGATCCATAAAGACTTTATTTCTAAGACCGGTCACGCATACTAGTTTAGGTTTGTCTAAGTTTATATCAAAAAATATTAACATTTTACATCATAAAATATATTTTTCATAGTGCATTTATTTGGGCATCCATATGGATAGTTCTCGCTATAAATTGGTGAAAATTCATTTAGTTCAACTTTGACCAACTCTAAAAATAGTTCTTCCTAGGAGGAGTAAGTGATAGGTAGGACCCTAAAATAATCTTTTACTTTAGATGCGCCGAATTGATACATAGATGGCACTATATTAATTGACTTCAATAAATCAAAACTGTCCCTGTGCTACTATCCCGATCACCATGACAAGGCAAAGGGTCGATTGCATCTCACCTCGATGGATCTGCAACAGCAAAACCATGGCGTCAGCGGACGTACAAGTTAGGTTAGATGGCAGTGCAGAGACGGAGAACTTGAGGAGATCTTGCTCATATCATAAAACCTTCTGCTCCAGCAACCGCGAGTTCATCTCTAAGGCGTCGGATCTATTCTCCTCCTCTATTTCTTGGTAGATGCTCTGTTTGTCGACCTACTCCTCTGTTTCCATGAATTGTGCTCTATCTCATGCTGGACAACTGATGGTGATATTGGTTACCTAAATATACAAACCTTTAGCATCGCACAGTTCGCACTAGGTTTGTTCGATGCAGACGAGCGAGCTACAGAGCTGTCATCAGCAAGTCGATCGCCACGTGAGCGAAATGAAGTGATCCAGCCATATGACTATGCCTTGCTCACAATGACGGCCC
>JAAXCT010002617.1:0-63836 GCA_012490785.1 Eragrostis nindensis
CTATTACCAGGACAAATATTTAGCGCTCACTACAAGATACTTTTTTCCCCACAGTTTGCACTTAGTGGCCTACAGTTATAAGCCCTCCTAGTTTATTTCTAATGAATGGCTAACACTTTTCCTTTGTAACTTGGTTTGTTCCCCCACAGTTTAAAGCATTTACAACAAGGATATCCCCTACAAACTTATTACCAACAGTATGGTGAATGACTAACCAATGTACTAGATACTGTTGTCCACTTGCTAAAAACTGTAGGAAATACTTATAAATCTTGTAGTGAGGGATACCTATTGAGGGACAGAGGGAGTAGTGCGGTTGGACATGGACGTCGTCTCTGGATCGTTCCATCCATCTTTACTTGCTGGGCAACTAACTTGCCATACGATACGAAGCCACAGTAGCTTCCAACGCAAATGGTGGTCCTGATCGATCCGTCTGAAAATCCTCCTATCACTCTCCTCACTGACGAGCGGTGCCTGTAGATCGAGTCAATCTTAACTATATAGCTCCATGTCTCCTAGTAGCAGATACATCCATCTATTATGAATCTATCTATCTATACATACATGATCCATCCGTGGTCCTAGCTCCATCATCATGCTTACCATACCGTACCAACGCATATCTCCACATGTGCTGGTTTAGTTTAGTTCCTTAGGTGAGATGAAACTAATTTCCTTCATTATACTCCTTGCTTGGATTCCAGCATGCCATGGACGCCGTCCTTGCTTGATAGGTGATCCCATGCATCCGCTAGATTATTATATACGCATGATGGCCCAGCTCTAGAACAATCCCATCCAATAGAAGAAGAAGAAGAAGAACAAGAAGGAGAAGAAGCTAAATAGGAAGAAGCAGCAGCAGGACGAAGAAGCACGCACGCAGCTTGCTCCGTGGACGGTTTGCAAGCTTGATTGATCGATCATGGCTTTCAAAGGTATGCATCCGTATCGCTGCTTGGCTTTGGTTCTTGCTCGAAGATGCATCATGAAGTACGATATGTTTTGTTCCATTTAAAAACAGAGATGACGCCAAGTGCTTCTACCTAGCTTCAATTATATGCATTCGGTCTCCATTTTTATACATCACGCGTATAATCAATCGTTGCTGCATGATATGGCTCCTGGAAAACAATTTTGTTGGATGAAGACTTTTGTTGTTCTCTGCATTTCGAGTGTGAGTGGAGTGGCCATCATCGGAGATTCAGATGCCCTTCCTCCCTGTCTGTAACGACGATAGATGCAGACGGCCGCGCGCCTGTCCATTCCATAGATGATAGAGCAGCCAGCAGGGGGCGAAGTAGTTCTGCCTTATCCGATCTGATAGGCTCGTGCCTGTCGTGTCACTCGCATTGGCTGTCCCTGCCTTCACCGATCACGTCTCTTTTATTATTTTTTTTTTCATTACACAATAGACACTCATCTCTATGACGCATATGAAAAACCCTACCCTTATGAAGCATCAAATACAAAGTCCTCTTAATTTATTTTCCTTTATTTTTGCTACAGTTAGTAGCTAGATATATTCAGTCAGAGAGAGAGAGAGAGATTTGCGAGGGCACTTACTATCTTGATCATCATGACACACGCACAATATACACTCACAGAAAATAAATTTCTTAATATTAATAGTGTTGGTAATTGTAAAGTGCATATACTTATAATAAAAAGAGAGCATCTGAACTTTTTTCAAAAAAAAAAAAAGAGAGAGCATCGGAACTGAATCCTAAGTACCATATCTGTGTAGCGCTTTTAAAAGATGACTAAAAGCAGACAGAAATAAAGAGAATTGAATACCATAACCCTTTTGTCATGTGTCATATATCCACAGCGTCATATGTTAGCTAGCCCCATTGATCCTAGCGAATACTTTTACTACTTTTATTTTTATTTTTTTTTTGAGAAAAGTTACTTTAGATCAAAGAATATATATCCATAAATACTTAAAAAATTAATTGATATTTGGTTGAGGAATTAATTGCCAATCTGTTTAATTTTGAGCCACAAGCACCATTTAAGTAAGTATGTTTGCTCGAATTTTTTATGTTGATTGAAGTGGAGTTATTTGGAAGAGATATCCTAGAGAAATGTTCACCCAGGTGGAATCATGAAAAATCTCTAAAAAGCATGTGTAGAACTTTTGAAATACTCCAAAAAGAAAACAAATGCATGAGGTTGTGCAAAATTCACGTACCAAATTTCAAGTACAAACATGATTTCATTTGAAACAAAAAGAGAAATCAATGAGGATAATGACAAGAACATGAACATTGCACATATGCACAATTCTCCCTCTTTCTTCATGATCGGACTTCCTCAGCACCTTTATTTGTTGGTTGGTGTGTGAGTAAAAAGAATTCAAGTAACGAAATGATGATGATCATTCCATATGGATGAACGGTGCATCGCAGGTCTTCCGCGCGACTCCCGCGGGTCCCTCGAGGTCTTCGATCCCTCTTCTTCCTCATTCCCCCGCCATCCCAATCTCACCAAGCCCTCCCCGTTCGATCACGCCGGGGAAGCGCAGGCGGACGATGATGCCGTTGGCAGGGCCACGCAGAGGGCCGCCGAGTGGGGCCTCGTGCTCCACACCGACGAGCACACCGGCCGTCCCCAGGGCGTCGCCGCCCGCCCCTCCGGCTCCGCCCGCAGCAGCGGCAGCTCCTTCGAGCACGTCGGCGCCGCCGGTGTCCCCCGGGTGTCGGAGGAGCTGCGCGCCGCGCTGTCGGCGTTCCAGCAGACGTTCGTGGTGTCGGACGCCACCCGCCCGGACCACCCCATCCTCTACGCCAGCGCCGGCTTCTTCAACATGACCGGTTACTCCTCCAAGGAGGTCGTCGGAAAAAACTGGTTCGTATCCATTCTCTGCTTCCACTACCGCAATTTAAGTGTTTCAATTGCTCACAAACTACAACAGAGATGCTAAATCTTTCTCTTCCAGCCTCTCCTTCAGGCTCTGGGACGGACCAAGCAGAGATTGCCAGATCAGGCAGGCTCTCGCTGCTGGATCCAACTATTGTGGCCGTGTTCTCAACTACAAGAAGGACGGCACACCATTCTGGAACCTCCTAACCATTGCCCCCATCAAGGATGAGGATGGCAGGATCCTCAAGTTCATCGGGTCAGCTTTCTCATCCCAATGCCAACATGTCCCTGTATTACTTGATCCTCCTTTCACCGCTCTCGTATTGCTGCCCCTGCAGGATGCAAGTGGAAGTGAGTAAATACACTGAAGGGAACAAGGATACGGTTGTTCGCCCAAATGGCTGCCAGAATCACTGATCAAATATGATGGTACCAGTTATTATTTAGCTTATGCTTGACAAAGGTTTCAAGTACGATTTCTATGGATTTCAGAAAGTTTGTTTCAAATAATATTTGTTGCAGCAAGACAGAAGGATCAGGCTCGTAGTTCAGTGTCTGAACTTGTGCTGGCTCTGAAGAATCCACGCTCGTTGTCAGAATCAATAAATAGCACCTTCCAAAGAAAATCGCAAGAATCAATAGGTGTGTCTTCAAAAGAAGTTCCTGGGAAGAGAAGCTCTGAAAGTGGATCTCGTCGTAACTCTCGCTCTGGAATGAAAAGCTCATTGCAGAAAATCAGTGAAGTACCTGAAGGAGGGAATAAAAATAGAAAATCTGGTTTGCGTTCATTTATGGGGTAAGTAATGTTCATACAAGCCAAAAATGATACACTTTCTTCAATTTATTTCTGAATCCCTTGCTTTATCTGCCGACATTTAATTCATATATGCAGTTTTCTTGGTATGAACCATGGAAATGTAGAGAAGAACATGCTGAAACCAAGAGATGAAGATCCACTAGTTGACAGTGATGATGAAAGACCTGAGAGCTTTGATGATGAACTCAGGAGGAAAGAAATGAGGAGGGGTATAGACTTGGCAACTACACTTGAACGTATTGAGAAGAATTTTGTTATCACTGATCCAAGATTACCGGATAATCCGATTGTAAGACAACTGCCGGCTTCCGATACCTCTGTTTTTAAACTGATAGATAGTAAATTTTATAAACTGTTTTTATTCTGTGGTCAATATTTCAGATATTTGCATCAGATAGCTTTCTGCAGTTGACAGAATATAGCCGTGAAGAAATATTAGGAAGAAACTGCAGGTAAATGCTTCTGCTTGATTACACAATTTCATTGCCTGGGTCAAGTTTTAGTCAATTTCAGCTACTCGTGAGCTAACATAAGGGAGGAGGCCAGTATGCTACATCCTCCCATTACAAATTTGTAATCTTGACGCACTTTTAATCATAAGTGGACAGCTTGGAAATGTCTTCAAACTGCACCTTTATTGTTTTGTACATTTTAGACTGTAAGCAGGAGTTTTGTGTAACTGCCTAATGCTTCACTTTCTCTTACTTGCAGGTTTCTTCAAGGACCTGAAACTGACCGTGAGACAGTAAAGCGAATAAGAGATGCCATAGATAACCAAACAGAGGTCACAGTTCAGCTCATAAATTATACTAAGAGTGGTATGCTACTCTTCACATGCTTGCATATTCTTGTGAAATGTCTGTTCATAATTTGTTCCACAAACTTCTAGAACCTACTAATTGCAGATGATAATGTTTACATTTCTTTTTTTTCCATGTTCATGAATTCACAAAATTTACTTTTTGGTTTTTATCACTTGAATAGGTAAAAAGTTCTGGAACCTGTTTCACTTGCAACCGATGCGTGATCAGAAGGTATTATATTAAGGGACATAATAAATGTTTTCTTTCGAATATTTAGTTTGCAAATGTTTCGCGTATAATCTGAGGTGCCTCAAATTTGACTGTGGATCAGGGTGATGTTCAGTACTTCATTGGGGTTCAGTTAGATGGAACTGAGCGTGTCCCAGATACTGCTGCAAAAGATGGTGCCATGCTGGTTTGTAGCTACTTCAGACTTTTGTATCTGCTCATGCTATCACAAACACCCTCAATAGAAACACAAGGGACGAAAAAGAATGCCAAATATATCAGTAGCATGCCTGCAATTTACAATGGTTTAGCGTCTAGTCATTTAGCAAGAAATTGGCTCTCTTAACCCTGGTTGTCAATGCTATGAATAGTAGAATTGCATTGCATATGACATACTCATATTGTAAATCTCAACTTGTTTCATGTTATTCGCTCAGTTTGCTTATGTTCTGATGACTTACCCCATTAATGAGCTTGTTTTTTGCATTCGTTCTGTATTAACTATTTTGGGTACTAAATGGTACCTTAGTTTATGAACTTCCCCTATCCGAAATCATAACTTATTTAAACGCAAACCTGAATTGTTCATCCACCAGGTTAAGAAAACTGCAGACAATATTGACGAGGCTGCAAAGGAACTTCCCGATGCCAATTTGGTTAGACTAAAGAATAACTCATTTAGTTCATGATATAAGTACTTGTGAGCACTTCTAACAGAAATTCATATTCAGAGACCGGAGGATCTATGGGCTAATCACTCAAAATTAGTCTCGCCAAATCCACATATGAAAGATACTGCGCCATGGAGAGCCATCCAAAAGGTAGATGTCCGAATTTCACCAGTGGCTTCTTGCATGCCATTTTCAGGCTACTTGATGAAAAGGGTACCATCATGAAAACACTTGAGAGTTGCTGACATGCATTCTTCTATATAATACAGTAGTCTTTGCAAAATACTGGCTATATGCTTAACTGCACATCATTGGAGACGAACACATTACATCCGGCAATCTCTTTAACTTCTCAGAAGATTAATGTTATTTTCTGGCAGGTTCTTGGGAGTGGTGAAGAAAGCATTGATTTGAAACATTTCGGCCAGTAAAACCTTTAGGGTCCGGTGACACTGGCAGGTAAGCCATACTACATTGCTAATCGACTCCTGTCAAATTGCCATTTGTGTGCAACTTCAAAAAAGTACATCATGTGCATTGTTATTGAAATTGTAGCGTGCATTTGGTGGAATTACTGGGAACAGGTGAATATTTTGCTATGAAAGCTATGGATAAAAGTGTCATGCTTAACCGTAACAAGGTTTGAGTAACAAATTTCTAACAAACGGAAATCATTTGCTTCTAGCTTTGATTGTTGCTTTCTGTCCCTGACATTCTAATGCCTTTAGGTCCATAGAGCTACTGCTGAACGACAAATTCTTGATATAATGGATCACCCATTCCTTCCGACACTATATGCATCATTTCAGGTATGTTATGTATATAAAGGTAGTGTATATCACTTAAAGATGATGCTCAACTTGTTATTTGTAATCTTCCCTAGTTCTGCTCATGCGAAAGGTATTCTGACTTCTACATCTGAAATAGCCACATATATGTTGCAGACAAAGACACATATCTGTCTAATTACTGACTACTGCTCTGGCGGGGGAGCTCTTTTTGCTCCTTGATAGGCAACTACAAAAGTTCTAAAAGAAGATGCAGTCAGGTGATTGTTGGTTGAGCTGTTTTTTTTCCTAGGTTTGGTTGGATTATGTGCACTAAGTCATTGCTTCATGAAATAAACAGCATTTTTTGTTTTTGTGTGTGTGTGTTTGGTTAGGGAATTGAGTAGTATTCAATAAGATCTGTCGCTCAGAGATATGATTTAGGAAAATTCCAAATACCAGACTAAGGAGCTAATAATACACAATTAATGAAATGGTGGGTGTCTGAAATTTAGCGCTGGAATTTGTAATCCACTTGAAGGAACACAACACTGGAAACAATGTTTTCAATGGTCGCATACATGTTACTCTTATCTTTTGGTAGTTGTACAACCTAATTGCTGCAATAGAAGACAAGAAGCATTATTTGGTATACTTTTCATGATTGGTGCAGGTTCTATGCTGCAGAAGTGGTAATTGCACTTGAATACCTGCATTGCCAAGGTAGTCCTATGCACCTTATTGCTTGTTGTAAACCTTCCATTCTCTCTCATACATTATCGATTATGGCATGCCTGCGAGCACTGATTGTGTCTTGGTCGGCCAATAATTGTTATCATTCATCTGTGAAATGCACCTTTAATTTCAGCGAGCATGTAAACATTCAAGAGTGTTGGTAGGCTTCCTTAATTGACCAAAAAAAAAGTCCTGAACATTTGCTAATCGCATTTTATTGGAATTGTTGAGATTCTTAATTTCTTCGAAGTGTAAATTTTGTCTTCTTCCTCAGGCATAATCTATCGAGATTTGAAGCCTGAAATATTTTACTTCGCAGAGATGGGCACATTTCCCTGACAGACTTGATTTGTCTTGCTTGACATCTTGCAGACCACAGGTAGTAAATTAAACAGTTATGATTTATTTCCTTGTAACCATTTTGTAAGTCATCCCAGGTTTTCTTTGTTTTAATCTTTAATTTTAGAAGAGAGAGACTGTTTCCTTGAAACCGGTTTTATTTGCTTTACTTCTAGTTCATTGGGGGGGGGAAAAAAGAAGACATTTATCAAGAGATTGTATCTGTCAATACTAGCTATCAGTTGGTTGTATGGAGCATGAAATATATCGAGAGACACCTGTGGTCTGATTTTATTGGTAATAAATTAATAGCATGGTACAAATCTTGTGTGCTTAGGACATAGTAGCCACATACCACTTCTTGCACACTGGGATATTTTGATGAATGCATGATACCAATCTCCTGTTGTTTGACAGGTCTTTCTTCCAGAAGATACTGATAAAAAGAAGAGAAGGAAAAACAGGAGTTGTCCAATATTTTTCGCAGAACCAATGCGAGCATCGAATTCATTTGTTGGTACCGAGGAGTACATTGCTCCTGTATGTAGTCTCCCATTATGTTATTTTAGTCTAGTATGTATGTATGTTTTCCAACATTTCCATATCTCTTTGCTTTGATATATAATCCATTGTGGGACATCCCATTGTTGTAGGAAATTATCACTGGATCAGGACATACAAGTGCTGTTGATTGGTGGGCTCTAGGTATATATCTATCTCTGTCTATAGTTGTTTATAAAGAGCCCAGCTCTCTGTGGAAAGACATATGGAAAAAATTAGAAACTGACTGATACAACGTGTTTCATGAGCATATATGTTTGTCTGTTGGTTCAGAATTCTTCTGTATGAGATGATATATGGTTACACGCCCTTCAGAGGGAAAACGAGACAACGGACTTTTGCAAATATTCTGCCAAGGATATCAGATTTCCTGCAAGTATTTCGGTAATCATATTGAGCATTTGGTCTTGTCGAATAACTGATTTTCATGTTGTGGGTAAAGAAGGAAATATGTATAAATGAATCGTGTGAATGAATGAATTAACAATGCATGCAGGTGAGTCTGGCAGGGAGGCAGCTGATATACCGGCTGTTGCACCGGGACCCTGCAAACAGACTGGGCTCCTGCGAAGGAGCTAACGAGATCAAACGGCACCCCTTTTTCCATGGCATCAACTGGGCTCTTGTTCGCGCCACGGTACATACTATATACCTCAAGTGGCCAGCTTGATGCTGATCAACTAATTAAATATGGAGGAGTTACAGTACTACCTCTGGATTTGTATGTTTGACGTCCGGACAACAGTGTTAAGCTGAATTTGAACTAAGCGTGTGTTTGGACGTCAACAGGTAAAAAATGTGGTTGTAGTATTTTGGTAGTGTGAGAAATTCTGAAGAATGAATCGAATGTCTGCAGGCTCCGCCAGAGCTGGAGGTTCCCCTGCTTTGTTCGGATGGCAGCGGCATGGGAGATGATCCTAATAGGTGTCACACAGATATGGTGGATATGTTCTGAACCTGAAAATCTTCTTTCTATGGACAACCCGTTCAGCAATTATAATAATCTCGAGAGATGTCATTTATAAGCTTGCTTGGAACTTGTTTTTTTCTCGTACACGCAAGAGAGCTGTGTATCTTTGCATTATAGAGAAGAAAAAACAGTCTCATATAAGCGATGCCACCTCACCCCAGACTGAGCTAAGAGGGGCATTACGGCGGGAGTCGGCCCAGGATGATGGCCACCATGTCGTCAGGTAGCAGCAGATCATCCATCATCCATATCGGCATGTTGGCCACGATAGATCGATCAGCAGTCTGGTCCCTCCCTGGCTGTAAATGTAACGAATGGCATTATACTCTCGATCGTTCTTGCATTGCATGCCATATTAATTTCGGATGTCTAAAAATACTAGTACCACACACTATATGCAGTACTACTACTACTCCGGAAAGAAATAAAAGGGATCTGTCTTAATTGCATGACAAATTAATAGTAAGATTTGATTTGTCCTCCGGATCTCATCTTCTTGCCCTGCAGCTTAAAATTTGCTGCTCCATCGATCAGCAGTCAGCTGGTCGGGTCCCTATATGTAATGTAATGAATTAAATGGCAAGGAAAGTAAAGGAAAGGAATGAATGTACCTAGGAAAGGAAAGGAAAGAAATGAAAGGGAATAATAATTCATTTACTACTTGATTACTATACATAAATCAATAAGCAAATCTCATTATTTAGGGGTTACTGTATGGTGGATACAATATGTGGTGGTGCGCTTCCTACTTGTTTGTGTGCTTCTTCTGGCCTCTGCTCAGTTATCAGCCCAACAAGCTCCTCCGGAGGACCGTTTTGATTTCGACCTAAACCCACGCTGACCTATACAACAGGCTAAGCCCGTATCTTGGTCAGACGACCGTTCGACCCACCTGAGGTGGAAGGAAGATTTGTCCTAGGGTTTGTACAGCGCGCCACTGAGATGGATTATGCTCCATGTCAGAGTTGACCAAGCAGCAGAGACCACCTTGGCGATAGCACATGACGATCTCTACGTTGTTGGTTTCAGCAACAGTGCCGGCCACTGGTACAATTAAGCTATCAGGAAAAGATGCAAGGTTTCCCAGGAGCAGTACGACCCATAGCTGTCGAGGTTTAGGGCCTCGATAGATTATAATGGGTAGCGAAGGAACCAAGAATACGATGGTGAACACGAGACACAAGGTTTAGACAGGGTTGGGCCTCCCGGAGGATAATAACCCTACGTCCTGTATGTTGTGGTATGGATTGATTGTCTTTAGATGGAGCCCCTGCCCGCCTTATATATCCGGGGGATCAGGGTTACATGGAAAGTATCCTAGTCGGTTACAACTCGGAATTACTTGGAGTACAAGACAAGAGTCCTGATCTATCCTGCCGACTAGCCGCACCTTCCTTTTAGCGTCATGGGCTACTCGGTTTCCTCTGGGCCGGACCGACTACCCTTGTCAGGCTACTCGGCCCTGCTGGTCATGAGGGTACCCGGGGGTCATGGTAACGACAGTAGCCCCAAGTGCTTTTTGATTGATCTTAATTGCTTCCCGACTAGGCTTCTCTCCATGTATGAGTGGATCTTCAGGTTGACTGATAAATTAAAAAGGACTTAACCTGAATCAAGCCTGTTGTAAATTGAGATACCTGGCCCCGAGTGACTCAGGGGCAGCAGGGCCTTGAATTAGGCATATTAGCGATTGACACCCAATACTGAACTGAGTCAGAGAATTGGATGAATCTGAAAAATAATGGCCGACTCAGTCGGTTGCAGGTTCATAAGAGATCCATAAAGGAATTTTTATAAAAAGTCAGTTCTCAGAACTAACTAGATCCATAAAGGAATTAGTGAATGAAATGCAGCATCTGACTCGGTCAGCTAGGGCTGTAAAAGCATGCTAACAAATCAAATGATGAATGCACGTAAGTGCATCATATAGATGTAGCCCCCGAGTTACTGTGTAATTCATAGAATTGGACAGAAACTTAGAGCAAGCATGAACCAAGATATACTGTCCTGGTCCGAGTGAATAAGAGCATCATATAGATGTGACGAAAAATTGCATCTATTAGACGCTGAACTCCCGATCTCATGTGCACAGGACTGCTTAAACAATCGATCAAGGTGAGTCTTAGCCAAGAACTTGGCATTCCGGACTAGTAGTCTAGGTCCATCTGTCTCAGCTCAGCTGAGGATGATTACAACCCGTATTTTTATATATGGATGCGCGCCAGCGCATCTATATATATAGATGTAGCCCCCGAGCTTCAGCTTAATTGAGGCAATTAAGTTGAAGGTCAAGGAAATTTCTAGGTAATCATCCGACAAAAAGTCAAGGACGAAGCAACCCGTGTGCCTGGCATAGAGCCGAATAAATCTGATGGAACTCACGCAAGTGAGTCCATATGGACTAGCCCCCGAGTCTGTGGACAATTGGAACAATCGTGTACAGACTCAAGGGAGACTAGAAAAGCTGGAACATAAAAAACAAAGCCAAAAAAGCCTGACTGATAAACAGCTGAGTAGATTTGTTGGACTCACGCAAGTGAGTCCATATGGACTAGCCCCCGAGTCTGTGTATAATTAGCATAATTATGTACAGACTCCAAGGAGAGAAAGTCATTATGTGAAAAAATTATATGTAGGCAGAAATCAACTCCACACATCATTACCGAGTGATGAGAGGGAGGATTAAGTGCCACAGTATCCGAGTCAGCCGGAACTTATCCACCGAGTCACAAGAACACTGTGTAACCGAATCGATTCCATCAGCATTGTCTTCACTCCACAGAGGGAATATGACCAGTTGCTTTTTCAGGCGAGGCAGCGCGATCGTCAGGCAGCCCGTGACTGTCCAGATTCCAGCACCTCAGCCTTAAAAAGACCTCAATCGGATTGAAGCAAACACGAGCGCACCACCATGGCAGGCAAAAAAGCGAACAAGAGAGGTTCCTCCTCCGCGCCAGCACCACCTGAAGAGCCAATCCCTCCTCCACCAGCAGCCCCCGAGCTGCCATTGCTGCCGCCACCGGTAGAGATGCCGCCGGTGATGGATCTGGTGCCGTATGGCGCACCACCACTGGTCATGATGCCGCCTCCACCAACTGCACCGGCGCTGCCAGAGCTCATCGTCATCACCTCCTCGGATGAGGAGGACGGTGAGAACCGCCGGAGGTGGCCACCGGGTCGTCACGACCGCCTGGACAAGCCATCACGTGTGGCAGACCGTACCAGGAGCCGTCGTGGAGGCTAAAGCCGCAAGGAAGCGTGGGGAAGATGCCGGGCGCCCAGATCCAGGGGAGGTCTGTTGCTGATGGTGCCCGAATAGGAGTCTCATGTCTGCATCTCGTGTTGTGTTCGTGTTGTAGTTCTTGCATCAGTTCTTGTTGTGCATTGTAACGCATCCTGTTCAGTGAAATAAGAGACTCCAGCATGTGTGTGTTAAAAAATCATCTTGTCCGACTGAACTTGATTTGTAGATGTCGACCGAGTCAACGAAGAGACTGGCCGAGTAGTCACGCCCGAGTAGTCGAAGGGGCGCCAGTTTTCCGCGTTCAGAAACCCTAACGAGTTCCGTACCGGGGAAGCCAAACGGTTAGGCTTGATCTGAGTCGTAGAGGAGTATGCAGTCGCGTGGCCACAATCCGTTACTACGGATACCCGGCTCCAAGCCTTGGTGGACTTGGGTCTGCTTCCACCAAAGGAAATCATCGGGTGGAGAGCAGCAAAAGGCGAAATCTACCCGTCCCCTGGTCCAGGTGAAACAGTTGTCTTTGAATCATTCTTTCGCCGCGGATTGGGGCTGCCAACGAGCAGATTCTTGAGATCGCTGCTTTTCTTCTACGGCATTGAGTTATGCCATCTGAATCCAAATGGGATCCTGCACTTGTCAATGTTCGTGACATTGTGCGAGGTGTATCTGGGGATTGAGCCCCATTTTGACTTGTTCAGGCATCTGTTCTTCCTGAAGCCGCATCCATCAGCCGATAGTCCAGCCACTGTTGGTGGAGCCGGGATTCAACTCCGCAGGAAGGACAGATTCTTTGATTACGAGTTGCGGACCTCAAACAAGGGCTGGCACCATGAGTGGTTTTACTGTGCTAATGTCATACCAGCTCTCCCGAAGTTTGTTGGCAAGGCTCCGACTTATAACTCTATCTGGAAGAGTAAGCCAGAGAAGGACATGACGTCCGAGTTGGATGCCTTAGTGAGGACCATTGCTAAGCTGAAGACACCTGACTTTGGAGTCACTGGTCCAGCTATTGCCATCAACTTTTGCATCAGAAAGTTTCAGCCTTTAAAGGCAAGGGTTCGACCTGCTTGGACCTGGAAGGGTCCAGGAGACAAGGATCAAGAACCTATCCCTGGAGGATATCAGGAAGCGCAGAGATTCCGAGTGATGGCTCGAGGTCAAGAATTCTTCACCGCCAACTGCAATGTAACCATGTTGAAGCCAGACGGATCAATGCAGTGGGTAGGTTACTGGAGAAAGATCCCCAGACCTGCGGTAAGTGATTCTGCCGAGTTAAATATTGAGATATGCAACTTAGCATAATAGCTAAAAACTATCCTTCTCTTTCCTTGTGTAGGAAATGGAGAGGTACAAGAGTCGGGGACTGGAGCCCCCAGTAAACGATGACGGCTCTTTGAGAGCCCTGCCGGCAAGGGACCAAGATTTTGGTCTTAGCCGATGACGATAAGTCGGACAGTGATCTGAGCGCCCTTTTCGCTTCACTTCCTGACTCGGATGATGAGGCAGCGGAGAGTGATAGAAGGGCAGATGACGAAGAAGCCCCCGAGAATGAAGGGAACTCTGCTGCCGAGTCCGACATTCCGAAGGAGCCCACGCCAAACTCAGCCGGTGAGTCACTTTGCTCCCAAGAACGGCGAAGCAAAACCAACCAGGACCGTGACGCTCGTCGTTTGGGCTTGGAGCATTCAGGTCAGTCTTCTCAAGGCGAGCGGCCGTCGAGAAGTGGTGCCTCTCAGAAGAGGAAGAGAGCTTTAATTCTCTCCAGCTCTGAGAGTGAGGGCGAGGCTCTCAACCCACCAACAGGGAGGAGCAAGTCGCCTGAGAAACTGGCGGAGCCAGAACCCAAAAAGGTCAAGAAGACCAAGGATCAGGTCCGGCGTCCGGGGTTATATCCCCAAAGAGTAGCCAAAGTACCCAGTGTGCATATAGAACTTCTTTTATGCGCCTTATTCACCACTAAGGGTTCTTATTTACTTGCAGGAAGCCACTCCGAGTCATCCGGATGCCAATCCTGAAGTTGCGCCGACTGGCGATGGGGGTATGATTCCCATGGAGACACAAAATGTCTCGGTTGTCTCTGGTTCAGCCAGTGCTGGTGACACTGAAGTGCCAAATCCTGAGAAGGACGTGGCAGCTAGCCATGAAGGCAACACATCTCCTCCTCCTCCGCCGTCACCTCCAAAGGAGGTACATAAGAAGAAGAAGCAGCCCGTGATCAGAATCCGGGTGTCTGACGTGTAAGTATTGGTATACTCATCAATGTTAATGAATATCGACAATGCGATAATTACTGTCATGTTGATGGCTTTCGCAGCCCTCCATCTCAAACGCTGCCTGTGGAGAAAACTGATACTGCGGCGCTGAGTGACAAGTCGACTGAGGAGACTACTTCGACGCCACAAGCCCCCGCGACTAAAGACACTCAAGCAGTGGTGCAGCAGAAGGCTCCGGCGAGTAAGTCGACTCCCCAACAAGTTGAGGGGACACAGGGCCCGAGTCAACATCAATCCTTAGCAGACCCTGAGTCGGTCGCGACAGAACCTGAGACTCAGCTTGTCACCGGTCCGAGTCATCCTCCTTCATCTCCAGAAGAAGAGATCCAGCGGGGCCAGTACAGCTTTGAGAGGAGAACTCCTAAGGGCTCCTTTTCTTTCAACTTCAAAGGAACTCAAGTGGAGATCAACGAGAAGGAAGAGGAAGAGCAGCAAGACACGCTGGAGGGCATGATGTTTGACATGATGGAACTTCAGCGAGTAAGTTATGTTCTTATGCTTTCCGTCAACCCATAAGTAAAGCGCTAATAGCATCTGGTTTTGTCAGAAAATTACTGACGCCAATAAGGCCAAGACGAAGTTCTTGAAGGTGCTGAATCCAGCCGCCGAGTCAGTGTACAATGCTTTAGCAAGCAAGAGCGCACTGATAGGCAGTCAACAAGACAGTATTGATCAGCTGAATCTTCAGCTAGCCGCACTCAAGGAGGAGAACGCGACACTCGAGAAGACCATAGCAGGTATAAGTCGAGTCAAAAACTGTCATGTTTGTCCGTGTGTCTCTGACAGACATTTGATATTGTTTTCAGCCGAACCTAAGATGACTCAGGCGGACACAGAGGAGCTGGCTTCTTTGAGGAAAAATGAGCCACTGATGAGGGGCAAACTTGAGGAGCTGAAAGCTCAGGCGGCCGAGAGACAGAAAGAGACGCAGGCCATCGTTGAGGAACGAGACCGGCTACAATCTGAATTGGCTGCCTTCAAGTCCGAGTCAGATAGGTTGACAAAGCTGGAGGCAGAACTCAAAGGTAAGTGTCTCCATACTTTGCGAAAAACCTATTGCTGTGTAGCCGAGAGAACCCGACCTATTGTTGTCCTGCAGGTGAGCTCGGCACCTTGAAGACTGAAATGCGGCCCTGTACCAGAGTTCAAATGAAGTGTTCCAGTATGTGTGGCCTGATCTTGAAGATAGACCTGAGGGTTCCGTGGCTGAGACGCTGAGTCAGGTGCCACGGGCCATGAAGGCTCACTGCAAGCAGCTGGCAGAGACTGCCTCTCGCCATACCCTGAGTGTGGTCAAGTCGCACTTCCCGCTGATGGACCTGTCGAGCTTGCAGCAAGGGTTCGCCCTTGGGACTACTCAAGAGAAGGCTTTGGAGCTGATGAACGAAGCCACAAAGTGTGGTGAAGAACTGGTAAAGGATCTCTCTCTGTCACCCTGAGGCTGGACCGAGTGAAACTCCTGTAAAGATACAATATAATGTAAATAAGTAGGAATATATGATAATCAACGAACCTATGGGTCCTTTGTGAATATGGTATTTTTGTTGAGTCGGCTCAGCCGCTCTCTTTCGATCTCGAGAAAAGAATGGCGTCTTATGTTTATGCACTCAGTGTTGTCAGCCAGCCGAGTAGTGTTGGACTGTGAGTCGGCAGACACGTTCGGGCGATGGCTTTAACTTTTGAGTTTCACAATCAGAGCAACCATCTTAACTCAGGGATCTATGAGATTGACATAAGTCAAGAAATTAAAGGTGAGTGTCAGTCGGACGAGTTTCTTTGGACTGTTTTCAGAGACCAGTTGTCGCCTTATGTTTATGCACTCTCGGTGGAGCTTCACAATCAGGACAGACAAGGCTTACTTAGTCGGCTAGAAGAACTCGTGACATGACTCGGTAATTATGAGTGATATTTAGCCCCCTGGGTCTGTAAGCAGTAAGGCTGTTACTGGTTACAGAGTCAAGAAAAACTTGTAAGGAGAAAAAATGCACTTTATTGCAATGAGGTACACAAGGTAGTTACAAGATAGAGTAAAAATTAAACAAAGAAGCGACGTAGCTGAGTTATGTTCCACGTATTTGGAAGAAGTTCTCCGCTCTCACGCCGCAGTCGATACGATCCAGGACGAGTAACTTCGTGGACGATAAATGGTCCTTCCCAGATAAGCAACAGCTTGTGTCGGCCTTCTGTCGTCTGGATCTTCTTGAGTACTAAATCCCCGGCTTGAAAAGCCCGGTCACGTACCCGGCGCTGGTGATAGCGCCGTAGTGCTTGGAGGTATCTCGCCGACTTTCTCCGCGCGTCATCCCTCACCTCCTCGAGCTGATCGATGGACTGCAGGCGCTGGTCTTCTGATGACTCGGCCTGATACGCCGTGACTCTCGGGGAGCCATACTCTAGTTCAGAGGGAAGAACTGCTTCGGCGCCGTAAACGAGAAAAAATGGCGTTTGCCCCATGGGTCGAGTGGGAGTTGTCCTAAGCGCCCATAGGACGGAAGGTAACTCGTCGACCCACCGGGAAGCATATGATTTGAGCCTGTTGAAGAGACGTGGTTTGAGTCCTTGGAGAACCATGCCGTTGGCTCGTTCAACAGAGCCATTGCTCTCTGGGTGGTACGCAGAGGCGTGGCAAAGCTTGATGCCGACGTCGTCGCACAAGGCGGCGACTTCCTTGTTCTTGAAGTTGGTGCCGTTGTCGGTGATGATCCTGTTAGGCACGCCAAACCTAAAGATGATGTCGCGGATGAACTGGACTGTACGACCGGCTGTCTGGTCTCGAATGGGTACAGCCTCAATCCATTTGGTGAACTTGTCCACCATGACGAGTAGATGAGTGAATCCACCTTTGGCCTTCGTGAGAGGGCCAACCATGTCAAGCCCCCAGACAGCAAACGGCCAAGTCGGAGGTATGGTCTGGAGAGCTTGAGCCGGCATGTGTATCTGCCGTGCGTAGAACTGACAACCTTCACAGGTGCGAACTATATGCTCAGCATCAGTGACGGCTGTGGGCCAGAAGAAGCCTTGGCGATAGGCTTTTCCGACGAGGGAACGAGATGCTGCATGATTGCCGCAAACGCCCGAGTGAATGTCCTGGAGAAGTTGCTGGCCTTCTTTCCGAGTAATGCATTTCATGTAGACGCCGAGTCCCATGATGTCTCTTCTGTCGGCGCTTTTTCGGAGGAGTTGCCCGTCAACGACTTTGTATGACTTGCTCTTCCTGTGGATGGCTTCGAAGTCTTCCTTCTTGTCCGGGAGTTTGCCATGTACAATGAAGTCGATGTAGGGAACTCGCCAGTCTTCTTCTTCCGGGGTCCCGGGGTTGTCTACGACCATGGCTTCTAAAGCGTCAGGCCGCGGCTGCAATGACTCGGCTGGTTGAGAGCCGGGTTGTTCCCGCTTGATGAAGGGTGCGGAGACGATTTCCATGAAAACGCCGGGTGGTACGACGCTTCTGCTAGAGCCCAGGTTGGCCAGCATGTCGGCTTTTTTGTTAAAGTCACGGTGGATGTGGAAATAATCCAGACCTTCGAACTTTTCCTCAAGCTTGCTGGCTGCCTGGACATAAGCGATCATGTCTTCATGGACACAGGACCACTCTTTCTTCAGCTGGTTGATGACGAGTTGAGAATCGCCTCGCACGATCAGGTGCTTGATGCCGAGTGATGCGGCAATGCGTAGGCCGTGTAGAAGTGCTTCGTACTCGGCCGCGTTGTTGGAAGCCTTGAAGTGTAGCTGAAGTACATAACTCAATTCATCACCACGAGGGGAGACGAGCAGGATACCAGCGCCGGCTCCTGAGAGTTGAAGAGAACCGTCAAAGTACATGACCCACTCTTCAAACTTCTCAAGCTCGGGAGGGACCTGTGTTTCTGTGTACTCAGCGACGAAGTCGGCCAGAGCTTTAGCCTTAATAGCCGTTTGTGGCTTAAAGGTGAGATTGTAGGTACTCAGCTCGATAGCCCATTTTGATATTTTGCCGGTGGATTGCCGGTTATGCAGAATCTCGCCGAGGCCATAAGACGTCACCACGATGATGGGGTGGTCTTGGAAGTAGTGGATCAGTTTGCGCGATGCCATGAGCAGGCCGTAGACGATCTTCTAGATATGAGAGTATCCGATCTTGGATTTGGTCAGCACCTCGCTGACGAAATAAACTGGGCGCTGTACTTTCTGTATCTGGCCCGGCTCTTGTCTCTCAACTACAAGGGCGGCGCTGACCACATGAGTGGTGGCTGCGATGTAGAGGAGAAGAGGTTCTGTTGGCTCCGGAGGAACCAACGTGGGTGGTGAGCTAAGAAACTCTTTAAGCTGAATGAAAGCTTTCTGAGCTTCCTCGTCCCACACGAACTTGTCTTGCTTTTTGAGTAGCTTGAAAAACGGTAGGCCCTTCTCACCGAGTCGTGAGATGAAACGGCTGAGGGCTGCCATGCATCCCGAGAGCTTCTGAACGTCTCGCTGACACTTCGGGATAGGCATCTTCAAGATTGTTTCGACTTTTCTGGGTTAGCCTCAATTCCACGGTGGGTGAGGATGTACCCGAGTAGTTTGCCGGAGGGCACGCCAAACACGCACTTGTCCGGGTTGAGCTTCATGCTGAAATTGCGTAAGCAATCAAACGTAGCTCGGATGTCGTCAATAAGGTCGTCCTTATTTTTGGTCTTGATGACGACGTCATCGATGTAAGCCTCGACTTTCCGCTTCTTAAGAAGGCTTTCCAGACACTTCTGGATGCAACGTTGATACGTTGCTGCGGCGTTCTTAAGGCCGAAAGGCATTGTTAGATAACAATAAGCGCCGAAAGGAGTAATGAAGGAAGTTTTGAGACAATCCTCCTCTTTGAGTCGGATCTGGTGGTAGCCGGAATAACAATCAAGAAAACTTAATAATTGACAACCGGCAGTAGAGTCTACAACTTGATCAATCCTAGGGAGCCCGAAAGGATCTTTCGGACAAAACCTATTGAGATCTGTGTAATCGACGCACATGCGCCACTGCTTATTCTTTTTCTGAACAAGAACTGGGTTAGCCAACCAGTCGGGGTAGAAGACCTCCTTGATAAAACCAGCAGCTAACAGTTTTGTTACATCAGCCCTAATGGCCTCCCGACGATCCGGGGTAAAGCGACGGAGCCTTTGCTTGATAGGTTTGGCTGTCGGGTCGACACGTAGAGCGTGCTCGGCAAGATTCCTGGGAATACCAGGCATGTCAGAGGGTTTCCAGGCGAAAATGTCCCGGTTTTCCCGAAGAAACTTGACGAGCGCGAATTCCTATTTGTCGTCCAGGTCGGTCCCGATGTTGGCCGTCTTGGACGGCTCAGCCGGGTCCAGTGTAATCTTCTTGATCTCGGGGTCGAGGTGCTTGACCCGGAGCTTGTACTGCTTCTTCTGCGGAGCGAGGTCATCGTCTTGAGCAGCGGCTTCCTCGATCTCGAGCATGGACTTGCCTTCTGCAGCTTCTTGGAGCTGAGCAAGCTCGAGGCTCTCGGACTCACAAGCATAGGATTGCTTGACATCTGCCCGGAGTGTGAGGACTCCCTTAGGAGCTGGCATCTTCAGAACTAGATAGGTATAGTTCGGAATAGCCATGAACTTGGCCAATCCTGGCCGGCCAATGATGGCGTGGTACGCCGACTCAAAGTCAGCGACTTGAAAGCAGACATACTCCTTGCGATAGTTGTTGGCGTCACCGAAGGTAACTTGCAGGGAGATCTGGCCGAGTGGAAGAGCAGAGCGGCCGGGAATAACGCCGTGGAAGGGAGAGTTACTCGGCTGAATGCTCGACCTCGGTATCTTCATCTTGTCGAGTGTCTTGACGAAGAGGATGTTGAGAGCGCTGCCGCCATCGATGAAGACCTTGCTGAGTCGGACCTCATCAATGATGGGTGCAAGGATCAGTGGGTACCGACCCGGCTTGGCGATGAAGTCGGGGTGATCATTGCGATCAAAAGTGATGGGCACTTCTGACCATGGGAGGTAGCGAGGAGCGTCAACCGAGACAGCGTTGACTTCTCGGAAGGTCAGCTTCTGCTTCCTCTTTGACTCGTACGCGTCAGGGCCGCCGAAGATGTGTAGGACAGCTTTGGGCTCGCGGTAGTCGTCCTGGTCCTTGTCGTCCTCCGGCTTCTTGGGCTCTTCTTGCTGCTTGGACGTGTATGTCATGAGGCCTTTGAGGCGCATACAGTCTCGGAGCTTGTGAGTGGCTGACGGTCCGCCATGGAAGATGCAGGGTTCGTCGAGCATTTGCTCGTAGTTGGCCGGCGCCCTGGGGCCACGCTGTTGTTTCCTGAACTTGGACTTGTCGGCGAGGGCGACCATGTTGTCACCCTTGCGCTTCTTGTCTTTGGAGCTCGAGTTGTCGTTCTCCTTGGACTTGCCCTTGTTGTCCTGCCGTTGGCGGTACGCATCGCGATTCTGCTCAGCGCAAAGCTCGTTGCCAGCTGCAAACTGGTCGGCGAGCGCCAGCATCTCTCGGACAGTGGCCGGGTAGTCCTGGCCGAGTCGGTGGACGAGGTTGCGGTCGGTGCATCCTTCGATGAAGGCTGCAATCACCTCAGAGTCCGACACGCTTGGAATCTCATTCTTCTTCCGAGAGAAGCGTTGGATGAAATCCCGGAGGGACTCGTTGTCCCGTTGCTTGACCTGTTTGAGGTCTCTGCTCTTAGCAGGTCGGTCGGCAGTTGGCCGATAAGTGTCAATGACTATGCGGGTCAGTTGATCCCAGGAGTCGATTGACTCGGCAGGAAGGTTGGTTAACCAGCGCCGAAGTGGAGATGACAGCATGAGGGGGAGGTAGCAGGCCATGACAGCTCTGTCGCCACCAGCGATTTTGACGGAGAGCGCGTAGGACTCCAGCCACTCAGCTGGGTCAGTCTTGCCGTCGTATTTCTCGATGTTTGTCAAGCGCATTGACTCGGGGAAGCGTGCCGAGTTGCGGAGACGTCGAGTGAACGAGCGAAGACCATCTATTGAAGATGGATCTCCGTCGAAGTTGTGATCTCTCGGGGGAACACCGTGGTGCTCGGGCCGATCGAAGTAGCGGTCGTGGTGACGATCGTTGTCGCGGCGAGGTGGAGTTCGGCGACGGTCGTCGTCACGATCACGCCGGTACTCGTCGTGGTGACGCTGTTCTTCGTCACGACGCCTGTCATCATCGCGACGCCTGTCGCCGTCACGGCGACGGTCGCGGTCATCTTCCTGGTTCTGGTTTGCTCGGGGCAGTGACGGCGGTGGTGACCCGCCTGGAGGAGTCCGCCGCTGAGGAGCACGTCTCGGAGGAGACCTTGACGGACGGCGCGGAGAACGTTGGCGTTCAGGCGAGCCGCGTCGTGGTGGAGATCTCGAGGGTCTTCGGGGAGAGCGTGAGTGCCTGGGCGAGTTGCGCCGATGTGGGGATCCCACACCGAAGCGATCCCAGTCATCCCGTCGGGCACGTTCCTGGTCTTCACGTCTCTCACGGCGCAGAGACTCGATGTGGCGCCGTGCGTCGTAGTCGGGCCATGGGTTGGCCTGTCTGTTGGCGTCCGTGGGACGGTTGGCCGGGTCTACCTGTCTGTCGGGAGAACGCTGACCAGTCGGGCGGTCGGCGATGGCCGGAGTCGGCTGCCGGGGGCGGTCGCGATCCCGAGAGTGGGTATGAGAGTGACGGCCGCGTCTGTTGGACGACGACGAGCTAGCTGTTCTGGCTGAGGAGTAACTCTTCTGTAGAGCTGCTGCCTCAGCATAACCTTTGGCTCGCTGGATGAGGGCCGCAAGGGCATCTGTGGTGACTCGGGGGTCACGCATCGCGACCTCGACTTCATCAAGGATGGTGCGATTGGCTACCATGTTCTGTTCAGGAGTCCTGAATGCTTGGAGGCCGTTGACGTCGACAAAGAGGCTGCGTTGAGTCGGTTGTCTTCGTCGGGGGGGCCGGCTGGCATCATGGGCGTCTTGAGGTCCGTCATCTCCTTCCGGGATGGTGGAGAGGTGGCCAGCACGGTTGCGCTGCTCATGAAGGGTCCGGCGTGCACCAGCCGCTGACGACTCGGCAAAGCCAGCGCCGACTGGCGTGGTGACCGCCGCCGCATCTGCGATCGCCGCCGCTGTTGTAAGAGCGACGGGATCCGCCCCCGGAAGAGGCGGTGGTGGTGGCGGTGGATGAGCCGGAAGTGGTGGTGGAGGAGGCAGCTCTCCGTCGTTCTGCCCTGGGAGAAGGGCGAAACACTCGTACCGCTCCGGCGATGATGAACCGCCAGAGCAGTAACCAGCTTCTTGCTCCAGGATGTGGTGTAGGGAGTCGAGATCTGACTGGCTGTCTTGAAGACAAGCCACCAGATTGAAGGACTCGTCGCCTGGAGCCGCTAGCAGATCCTGCATGTCCCGTTGGTAGATAGCAGATGCGTTGTTGAAACCATAAGGGAACATACCAGGAGGCCGAGTTATATAACTCGGCTGAACGGGGTGAAGACGAACGTTGTCCAGGGCAGATCGGATCTCGGCTAGCGAGTAGTCCGAGTAGGATCTGACCCGGAGTCTGGAGAAGCCGAGCTCCAACTCGGCGAGAGTAGCCCGCGCGACTCTGCGAGTCAGCGAGGGTGAGATTGCTGGTGATGTCGGCGACGAACTCCAGGCTTCCGAAGCGGATCCGAGTGCCTGGAGCGAAGTTGTTGACGAAGCGATCCATCGTACTCGACGAACAGGATCCCGACGCTCCCCCTTCCTGGCGCGCCACTGTCGAGGTTTTAGGGCCTCGATAGATTATAATGGGTAGCGAAGGAACCAAGAATACGATGGTGAACACGAGACACAAGGTTTAGACAGGTTCGGGCCTCCCGGAGGATAATAACCCTACGTCCTGTATGTTGTGGTATTAGATTGATTGTCTTTAGATGGAGCCCCTGCCCGCCTTATATATCCGGGGGATCAGGGTTACATGGAAAGTATCCTAGTCGGTTACAACTCGGAATTACTTGGAGTACAAGACAAGAGTCCTGATCTATCCTGCCGACTAGCCGCACCTTCCTTTTAGCGTCATGGGCTACTCGGTTTCCTCTGGGCCGGACCGACTACCCTTGTCAGGCTACTCGGCCCTGCTGGTCATGAGGGTACCCGGGGGTCATGGTAACGACAATAGCTGATCTCCTTGGACGTCGGCGTAAGGACGCTCACAAGTTCCTTTCCACAGAGGAGTTCCTCTGGGAAAGCAGTCCGCCATCGGACGCTTGCGGGCTACAACCCTGGCACCACCACGGACGACGAGGTCAGGCAAGCCATGGTACGGTTCGTGGTGATGATCTCTGAAGCCATGCGCTTCACTGTGATCCCCCGACAATTCAGAGGAGACCCACATCTCGGAGCAACAGGCATCCTACGTTACTTTTTGGTCAAAGCTCTCATACCTCCTCATCAACTGGGCTCGCGGCAACGGTTGGCAAGGCCCAAGCAGGCTCGCTCAAGTTGTAAGGAAGGCGATTGGAGTAGGAGGTGCATCCCAAGCATTGCCCCTGCTTGATTTTCTATGTCGCCCCAAGCCCCTCTCCGCTCCTCCACCCGCTGCTGAGTACTACTACGTACTACCTCCGGTTCACAATATAAGCATTACAGGAGTTCAAAACTTCTACCACAATGTAAGCATTCCATGGTAAATGTGGCCCCACAGTCAATAAAGTAACAGTTTCACACCCACCTCTCTCCTCCTTCCCTCTTCCCCGCACTGTTTCTCCCTATCCCTTCCTCTCCGGCTCTCCGCACCTTCTCTCCTCTCCTCTTCCTCTCCCCAGCTCGGCCCCGCCGGCGTTCCCAAGGGTGTCACCTCCTCATCCTCCTGCTACCGGCGCCGACGCCGCGGCCGCGCTCGACCTCCACGCTCGTCGGCTCCTCGGGCGGGCTCCTCTCCTCCAAATCCGAGGATTGCTCGTTCCGCCAACTCGAACTGGGCTGGCGGCGAGCTCCAATCGGGCGGCGCACTCCAATCTGGCGGCGGCATGCAGGATCCCCACAACGATGGCGCAGTTGAGGCGGCTCGGGCGAAGTTGCCGGCCGGGGAGCAGGCGGGAGGGGGCGGCTTGCGGCCAGGCGCGGGGGTGGCGCTCTCCCTTCATCGGCGCGATGACGGCGACGGCTAGCTTCTACGACCTCCCTCCCATCGTCTCCGCCCGCTCAGAGCACCGCCGCTGCGTCGCGCGCCGTGAGGAGGCCGAAGGGGTCATCAAGGTGTTCGCCGCCTCGCACCGCGCGTCGCCGCCGCTAGCGGCCCCAGCCGCTGCAGGGCGGTGATTCGGTTAGCGGAGAGCCGACACGCGTGCATCGACATGCTTGTGGCGTCCCTCGACGGGACGCGGTGGTGCCCGCTCCGTCGACCTGCGAGCTCCGTCCGCGGCGAGCATCCATTGGCGCTGAGGCAGGTTGGAGGCGGTTGCAATAACCATCACGCGTTTGGGTGGTTGACGAGGGGTAGCATGCTCATTTCCTCTCTCTCTCTCTGCTATTTTGGCATTTGAATGCTTCAAATGCTTACATTCTGATCCCGAGGGAGTACTAGACATATAATAATAATCTCTTCTTAATTCAAGGTAGCTAGGTCCTCGATCCTGTCCTAGCAGTAATATATAGTGAGTATAAGCTCCTGGTTTGTTTTTTTTTTTTTCTGATTAACAGTCAACATGGCAAACGAATGAAATAAGGCCCACCCTAGATCCGGTGAAAGCATTGATCTGTATGGGCTGCACCATTCAGAAGAGAGGCTGCGAGCAGCGAATCCAACTGATTCTCTCTCAAAAGAAAAAAAGATCAATTCCATGGCGCCGCCGTCCCGGTTGCTGCCGCCCACCATCCGTGCTCTCCGCCGCTGCTACTCCGCGTCCCCGGCGTCCAAGGCCGTCATCTACGACGAGCACGGCGCCCCCGACCAGGTGCTGCGGGTGGCCGATGTGCCGCCGGTGGAGCTCGGGGAGCGCGACGTCTGCGTCCGGATGCTGGCCGCCCCCATCAACCCCTCCGACATCAACCGCGTGGAGGGCGTCTACCCCGTCAGGCCGCCGCTCCCCGCCGCCGTGGGAGGCTACGAGGGGGTCGGCCAGGTCCACGCCCTCGGCCCCGCCGTCACCGCCCCACTCGCCCCCGGCGACTGGGTCATACCATCGCCCCCATCATTCGGTACATGGCAGACGTACATTGTCAAGCATGAGAGCGTGTGGCACAAGGTCCGCAGCGATGTGCCCATGGAATACGCCGCCACCGTCACTGTCAACCCCCTCACCGCGCTCAAGATGCTCCAAGATTTTGTAAAACTCAATCCTGGTGCTCCTTTCTTCCTCTTTTACCCACTAGATTGCTACTCATCAATCCTCAGGCATAATGTCTCACGGCATTCAATCTCTACTCTCAGGTGATGCCATTGTCCAGAATGGCGCCACCAGCATTGTCGGCCAATGCGTTGTTCAGCTCGCCAAAGTACATGGAATTCACACCATCAACATAATAAGGGATAGGTCAGCTCTTCTTCTTTTTCGACATTTCAAGGATTCAGTAATAAATCTTATTATCCCCTTACTTTGCTGATAATGTGTAGTAACGTTCATTCATGTAGACCTGGGTCAGACGAAGCAAAACATAAACTCAAACAGCTTGGTGCAGACGAGGTCTTCACAGAATCGCAGCTTGACATAAGAAATGTCAAGAGCTTGCTGGTGCTCCTCTAGCTCTACCTCCTGCTTTTCCAGTCACTGCTCACCCCTGACAATTATTATCTGGTTTACTTACACTATATTCAGAGGAAGGTTATTATTATCTGAGGTTGACAAATGTAACTTACATTGTTCTGGGCTTCCCGAGGTCCAATGCAGTAACGAACCATAAATTCACTGAAATTGCTTTTTACTGCTAGTGCTATTACATCCGGATACAGAAATATGTATCTTCTAGTTTGTTTATATCCTATAAAGAAGTAGGATTTTTTTCCAGTTTGACAAAACCCGTTGTCTGCTCTGTGATGTTAGGGTGCTTTGCCAGAACCTGCATTAGGATTTAACTGTGTTGGAGGAAACGCTGCTTCTTTGGTACTCAAATTTTTGAGGTAGCGTTTTTTAATCTGACAAAACTTAGAATAATATATGTTTCCCTTCGCATATGCATAACCATTAACTCTTATTATGTTTAGGCAAGGAGGCACCATGGTGACATATGGTGGAATGTCCAAAAAACCTGTGACTGTTCCTACTTCATATTTCATTTTTAAGGTGAGTATTCATTGGATCATGGTTCTGGAAGATGGAGCTTCCTAACTTTGAAAAGTGCTTAATATACCTGGGTCATTTTAAATGTTTTCCTGACTGCTTACGGAATTGTGCCTACCTAATTCACGTGGGAGGTAGCTTCTTCAAAAATTGCCATTCCTGAATTGTGTTAGTCTCATGATAGATGACCAATCAAAGAAGTAGGTTCTGAACTATCGGCTAGTTAAGAAAATCATTCATCGGAGTATATGCCAGTTTATCTCAATTTGAAGGAGTCTATTGTGATTATTCCAAGATTGTTGATATCCCTCCCATTATTTCTATTAAATGATATTGAGTATATGAGTTACTTCCTTAACATGATGCAATGCTATTGAAGGATCTTTCCCTACAAGGTTTCTGGCTACAGAAGTGGATGAACTCAGACAAGGCGGATGACTGCAGAACAACAATAGACCACCTGTTGGGCTTGGTGCACGAAGGCAAACTCAAATACGAGTATGTAAAAGATTGTTCTCTTATTCAATTGTATTTAGATGTTGGACATAGATATATATCGGTACAAAAAGAAAAGTGAATCTTTTTGAGACATTTGCAGGATGGAGGTGAGCCCCTTGAGTGATTTCAGTTTGGCTTTGGAGAAGGCAATGGGCAAACATGGAAGCCGTCCAAAGCAAGTTATCAGGTTCTGAATGAGATAGGTGAGGGTACGTAGCAGCAGATGTGTACAGTGATGAGCTAGATGGATTAGTCACAACTGGAGGGGGTTTATGTGGCTACTGGATCCTACAGAGTATGCCGTTGTTGTGCATATACATATATGTAGGAACCCTAGCTGCTACTATGGTTACATGAAGTGGTCGTATCTGATGTGAAACTATACACAAGGAATGGATATTCAGTTTGGTGCTCACAAGAGTGATGAGCGTCTGGGTCTCCGCTAGGTGTTGTAGATGATAAAGATGGTTAGATGAGTTGTTACTGTTCATCCGTCGTACATCCGTTGCTCCTATTGCTAAGTTCAATCGTAATTTTACCTCTTTTTTTTTTTTAGTTTACAAGTTTGTCCTGTATTAAAGTCAAACCTACCGTTTGCCCTCATTTTGTTACTCCATTGCCTATTGTAGAGCGTTCGAATTAAAACAAATAAGTAATTGGTTGGGAAATGGAGGGAAAAACTAGTGCCTCTCTCATAAGTTGTAGTGTCCCGGCTCTCTTATAACTTACCTCACACATGAATGGATTAACCCTAACTCTTAGAGTTGCAAGTGAAGTAGTTGGTGGTGAGGCTGAGCCGAGACGAGCAAAGTCAGGAGGGTGCGATCACCTCTCGTTGCCTAGCCACGACACTCTTGGCCAGATGAGGAGGGTGCATCGTTGAATGAGCGAGGAGAAGGTTGGGCAAATGCGTTGGGCAACAAATTTAATGCAATTCATTCACATATAATATTAGATTTTGCTACAAATATGTCTCAAATTTCAATTTGGTTTGTACATGAACACCTCATGTAGAAATAAGGCTAAATATGCAGTTTTTAAAAAGACGAGGTTGTTTAGATGTCAGCCGGCCACACCATACGTACCACACCACCATGAGTGTGGCATAAAAAATCGATGCCACACTCACCACAGACGCAGTAGGCAAAGCAGCGAGAAAAAAGACACTGCAACCATATTGCTGGGAGGAACCAAGCATTGAACTATTTTTTTTTTCCGTGGCTGCCGTAGCTGGTGACATGACGAGGTACATGCAACTTGCAAAGGTGTTATATTTTTTTTCGAAAGATTTAACAACTTTAACTCCAGCCTTCAATTATTTGTTTAAAAAAAAAGCAAACTTGCAAAGTTTGAAAAAGGTATTTACTTTTGATTGTTCCGGAAGAGAGAGTTTTCTAACTTGTGATTTCACTAGATTAGGCATTTACTAAAAGTCTAAAAGATGTTTTGCGAATGGTTTACACTTTTCATGCTGGCCTAGTTTTTAGAATGGTTTACGCTTTTCAATGTTTTGTGGAAATTTTTTTTACCAACTTTCAAATTGCTGAACCGGATTTCAAAATTAGTGTAGGATTTAAATACTTGAACTTCGCAAGAAAGAAAGGCCCACCTGTCTGTCTGTCAGACTGTCACCCTCCTCTCCTGCGGCTGCGGTGGATCTCCGACCAGACCAGAGCAGAGGGTGGTGAGACCAGACAGAGGGAGGAAGGCAAGGGAGGGAGGAGGTCAGGGCCGCCATGGACGACTACGCGCGGGAGATGATGGAGCTCAAGACGCTCGTCACCCGCACCCTCGAGAAGAAGGGCGTCCTCGCCAAGATCAGGGTCAGTCTATCTCTCATTTTTTCTCCTTCCTTCCTTGATCCAGATTTCCCTCGCAACCCCCCTCACCAGGACAGGGGGGATATAGGATAGTACAGTCGCCGCCCCCGCGGATCCAGATTCCCCTCGCGTCTGCTTCAGGGATCTGGACCTTTGTCTCCGCAATTTCTTTCACAAATTTGCAAATCATTTTGTAATTTAACCGTGCGAAAAAAAAAAGGAGCCCATTTTTCGCAGCAAGGATTGAACAGCCTAATCCGTTAAATCCACTCTATTTCTAATTGCAATGCTGAGCCTTTTGGTGCTGTTGCTTCTTACTCACGAGGAATATGCGACTTTTCTCATTGCTGAAGAAAATTTCATATTGCATAGTAATTTTATCAGTCTAGTTGAAATTGCTTCATGACTTGGTGCTCACGCTCTTGGAACCCTTGCTAGGGGGAAATGTGTCATGTTGAGGAAAAACTTTTAACCAAGTGCATTTCTATTTTTTACTTCTTTCTTATCTGTATATACCAAGTACTGACATGCTAAATAAATCGTCAATAGCTTCCCTCTGATGTATCTCGCTGCATGATAGGCTGAGCTGAGGGCAAGTGTGTTTGAGGCCATAGAAGAGGAGGATCGTGTAGTAGAGAATGACGATGGTGGGAATCCAGCTTTGCTTGGAAGCTGCAATGACCGGGCTAAGCAACTGCATGCTTCACCTTCAGGTTTGCAGTGACCGGTTCAAATTTCACTGTCAGTCACAACCTTTTTTCAATCCTGCTACGTTTTTTTGGGTGCATCTGTCTGATATTTACACATTTATAGATACATATTTTTATGCTGCTTTTCTTGAACAAATACTGCTAAAATGTTGTAGGTTTCTATTCCTATTCCATTCATGATAACATTTACTAGTACACTGCTGGAAATGTAGGCTTATTCTGGTACTTTTAGCGTTGCAACACTGTACCTATGTCTTTCTCTGTTTCTCTTGATTGATGACTAGTGTGAGTCCTTGGCTTTGTATGGCTCTGCATTGATGCTATTTAGAGGAGAACAAAAAGGAAATTTGTATAACGTATTATATTTGGTACGTATTATGTTGTTTTGGGTCCCATCTGGGGTATCTGGTCTGTTTAAGAACTAAGGTGTCCATGCTAGGCTAAAATTGGTTTGTCCATATGTTTTGCAAGCTGAGCATAACATCAAATGATTTATTTTCAAAATTTTCTGCCATTTGCAGGTAGGTTATTAACGGCACTTGTATGTGAATACTTGGAATGGGCTCAGCTAAGTCATACAATGAAAGTTTACTTGCCAGAATGTAATCTGGTACTACTCTTTGTATTTGACATCCGTTGGCTCTGCATATCCAAAATCTACATTTACTAACGTGAGCCCCTTCCATTCGTATATCAGCCCAAGGACTTCTGGAAGAATGAGCTGAAAGATTTTTCTAACAAAAGTGGAGCTGAAGGGAGCAGGAGTGCTGAGAGTGGTCCCATGCTTTTAGATGTTCTCGAAGGTTATCTGAAATATGAGGTTTATCTCTTGCAAACTTGGAAAGATAATCTTATTGTTAAAAGTTATTTCTTGCAATCGCTTGCTTTAGTTGATTAGCTTATTCTGTTGACTAGAATTTGTCTCAAACAAGGATGGGTGGTAGGAGGATGATGTCTTCGGAGTCTGATCCAGGACTAAATGTTGAACATCGGAACATGAGGAGGCCAACATCATCTTCAGTTGGAAGCCTGCCTCCTAGTGGAAGGTAACTGGGATGCCATATTCTTCTGCATTGTAACTATTGCATCAGCTATTTGTTTTGCCACTAATTGTCTGTGGTACCATTTTATTTTGAATTTCCAGGCCAATCTCATCGTCCCAGACATCAGGTGCGCGTTTCGATATGTAATATTTTAAGTTTGATGAATGTAGTATTGTTGTTCGTAACTCTCTAAACAAGTGGTTTGTGATCTTAGATCGAAGAGGGGGTTCTTCAGCTTCTGGTGCCAGGAAAGATGAGTACAACTGGCGATACGACGCGGATGATATCTCAGAGGACGTGCTCCGGGCATCCACCGCTCTAGAAAACATCCAATTAGACCGCAAATCTCGGAATTTGCCAACATCTTGGAGGTAGGATTAATTGATCCTTAGAAACTTGTACCATCTGGCTTTTGGTCCAGAATATCGTGTAAAGTGTATATGGCGTACTACTTTTGCAGGCATCCAGGGGATAGCACCGAATAACCACAAGTTTGTACTACTGCCCAGTGGACGGGGATGTGGCATTGAACTGGTTGTAGGGTTGGTTCGTTGACATTGTAGGGTAATTTGCGGTGTTATGTGTGTGTGTTTATTAGAGATTCTAGATTATTATGGTTTGTAACAGACAAAGATTGTTTGGTGTCATCTAAGCAGTGGATTTGGTTCTTTTTCTCAAATTTATAAAGGGCCAACCGTACCAATCATCTCTAGAACTGACTTCCACGCATGCAAGGCAATCTTACAAAGGAAACCCTTTCGGTTTGCTTGCAAACCAAAACTGTAACAAGTTCAAAAAAAAAAAAAACCAAAACTGTAATCCTCAGGTCATACATGTCACCATCATCTGAGACCTGGGCGCATGAGCAGCTCGTCGAAGGACGCTGCATTCTGCTCCAAGTCCCCATCCCCAGAGTTGTTCGGACCCCCCATGGACCTGTTGGACATGAACAACTGCTGTTGCATCTGGGGCCCACGCTCAATGGCAATTGCATCCTGGATCTCCTTGAGCACCTCTGAGATGGGAGGCCTCTGAGCACCCTTCGGCTTCACACACATTATAGCCACCTCTGCAATCTTCCACATCGACTGCAGGTCATAGCCACTGTCCAACGATTGATCAACAATGGCGTGAATGTTCCCACTCTCGATGTGTGACCTAGCCTGCCATTTTTATTGATTTCGTTAGTCAGCATCAATTCGTTTTAGGATCAGAAAACCAAATGCAGAGTCTATTCACTTACCCATGCAACAATGTTACGACAGTTGAGCCCAAAGTTATCATTTGAGATTGGCTCGTGGCCTGAGATGAGCTCAAGCAAAATCACGCCAAAGCTGTAGATGTCGCTCTTCTCTGTCAGCTGTTGAGAGATATAGTACCTATCCACACCAAAATACAAAGCGTTTTCAGACAGAATGCACCACAATCAGATGTTACAATGATATATGAAACATCTCAGATTGCTTGGCCTTACTCTGGGTCCAGATACCCAACTGTCCCTCGAACTATACTTGATACATGAGACCCGTCTACTGCAGGTTTCGATAGCCCAAAGTCTGCAACTTTTGCTCTCATGTTCTTATCAAGGAGAATGTTACTGCTCTTGAGGTCTCTGTGAATGATTGTTGGGGAGCATCCTGTATGGAGATACTCAATACCTGATATTTGCAATTGTACATTCGAAATTCTAGTTAATTGTTTGATATCTAATGCACAAACAGGAATTAATTGCAAGATTTGAGAGAGTACAGACCTTTTGCAGCATCTTCTGCGACCTCAAGACGCTTGAGCCAGCTAGTTATTTTTTCTTCAGCAGCTCCTGTAAACACCACCAAAACATTACGCTCATTTGTATATGTTTTTCTACAGGGTGCATTCGCATAACAGGTCATGATACTACTGAGGTAGATCTGTCGATAATCAACTCGGAAATTCTTTTCCCGAAAGAAACTAAAGATATTTGAATTTATTGATTATTAAACGTGGATTGCCGCGTCTCAATGTGTGCCTAGTCTGAATTTATTGATATTTTGTATTAAAAATTAAGTTAGGGTCTAAATTGATGTAATTTCAGGTTTGAGCTAAGTCAATTATGCCTGCGATAACTCAATGCATCTCCAATGCTAAAAATCCTAAATGCAATAATACAACGACAATTGTGCTTGTAAGAATTAGCTACAAACAGCGTGCACTTGATTCCACAAACTAGATTTGCCAGTAATGAGAAGGGTACTTACCACGAAGGTGTTCTTTTAGTGTCCCATTATGCATGAACTCATACACAAGTATGTTTTTCCCATCTTGCTGACTGTAACCAAGGAATGTCACCAGATGTCTATGATGTATTCTGGATAGCAATGTTACCTGAAATAATAACTCATCATGGTAACTAAGTGATTTATTACAGCGATCATACATTAAAAACATGTGAGGAGGTGATGTATTTGGACTTTTCTTCTCTTAATAGAATGGTGCGCAGCTCTCCTGCGTATTCGAGGAAAAAAGAACACGCAGGAAAAAAGCGCATGCAGTTTCATCGTGATATACCAGTTCAGTATACCTACACATAGATGACTAATGGAGATGTAGGTTAAGAAACTCCAGATACCATCCTTCAGTCAGACACCCATTAGGACATTTAAAAAAAAAGGGTTACACCTCACTACTTTGAAATATATTGAGGCTACAAGTATATGCAGCTAGTTTATTCCGCTTTAGCAAACCATTACATTACAGGAAAAAGAAAAAAAGAACACGCATCCATACCCTACCATATATATCATCAGATAAGAATTTCATTCTTTCAAGCTGCAGTAAAGTGTACTTTATATCTTCAAAACTAAGAAATGAATTGTTTGAGAAAAAGAAAACTAAGGACAGAATTAATACAAACCTCATTCAGGAATTCTCGGATGCCCTGATAGGAGTCGTTTGTGAGAAGCTTGACTGCAATCTCTCTCCCATCTGTCAGCTTTCCATAGTATACGATGCCAAACCCTCCAGAACCAATTCTTCTTCCAAATTTTCGGTAGCATCTTCAATTTCGGATAAAGCAAATCTGTGTGCTGATTCTGTGGCTACTTCACTGAAATATGAGCCAAGTTTTTTGCTGGTGCTGCAATTACAACAGTATCTACCAATGGCAAAATAATTACTGGATGTCCTTACATTATAGAAGTCATATCAATTGAGTTAAAGATGCGTACCATCTGAAGGTTTCTTCTTCTTTCTCCTACATAAACACAAAAAGCATCCAATTGCAGCACCTAGTGACAAAATGGCCCAATCACCACACATATAATAAGTATGGTGTGGTTGATGCTGTTGTTTGAGATGTGGAGGTCACTGTTCCCTGAAAAACTGTAGGCAGGTAACACATTAGAACATATGGGACCATCCTAAGAACAGCGTAACTGTTTGGTCAATATATGGAGGTATTTTAGTCTCGCTGAAGTCATGATGCTCGTGAAGCCACAGTAGCACTCAAAAGCACAATTTGAAATTAATTATCTGCTTGAAGGAAAGTGGTACTAACTTGAGAATAATGCTTTTCTTGAAAAGTGCTTTTGGAACCTGTCCGGACAGTTTGTTGTTCTGAAGATACCTGCAAAGGTTTTAGTTCATGATAACATTTTGCCTGTTCCCAGAAAGACGTTGAACAGTTGTATGAAAAAACACTAATCACTGCATCAATTGTCATTCGAGTTGGTTGAGCAGGGAAAAAAAACATCAGAAACCATACAAATAAAGGAAAAAACAACGGGAAAATGAGAAAGGAACTACATTTCAGTCTCCAAAGTATGGAGTGGAATGGGAAAGTGCATATAAGGATGTAGAACTCACAACTCTTTTAAGTTGGGCAGATCTCCCAAAGAAGGTGGCAATTCACCTGTCAACAGATTGTTCTCAAGGTGACTGAAATGAGAAAATCCTACGTTAGAAGAATAAGTTTGTTAGAACCTACATTATTGAAATATATGAAAACTCACATATACTGCAAATTACGGCATTCACTGAAATCAGGAATTTGGCCAGTAAATGAATTACCGTCGAGCCTTCTGCATTCATAGAAATAAGTGATAAGACAACGGAAACCAAACATTTATACCATGAAAAGATACATTATTCCCTTACAGCTCAACAAGGCCTGATAACTTTGTCACTTCCACTGGGATGCTTCCTGTTATGTTCTTCCCAGACAAGGTGCTGCAAGAAACAATTCTAAGGTGTCAATATTATCGCATTAACCAATAAATAAAATATGAACGCAGAATGATATGACTATCGTACATTGAGGATACCCTCGGAGCAGCTTCTGAAGTGCATTGCACCCAGGACCACGATGCTGGTAAGCATGGATCACCACCCTCTTGTGCCCAACCTACTTGTGAATATTGTGATACCAAGCTAGCCATGGTATTTGCTGTCAAAATTACATACACCAATTTAGACTCAGAGTGGATTTTCAATAATTGTAAAACACTATAACATACAGATGTTCTAGCCACTCCCAAAATGAAAGCGCACAAACTATTACCATCTTGAGATCCCATAGTAATCTGGGAATATTTGAAAATCTCCATGGCGTTCAAGATAGGCCCCTTTGAAGAATCATTCGTCTTCTTGAAACCAAAGGAGAAAACAAACGGAAGGGTCACATTTGGGTATCCTGGTTGGTATAGACGATATTTCCCCTGAGCATTCTCCTCCACATCAACAGTGGGTTTACTGAATGCTGGCATGCCTGGGACCACTAACTTAAATTTTCTAGTTTCATTTGGTGCCAGATCTTCAATTTCTGCAAAATAGGAGACCCCCCATGCATTTCCCGGAAAGCCTTCCAAATCAAGGCGGTAGTTCAAGGATCCATCCTGGCCAACTACTGCTGTTTGCATGACCTTTTCAGGTGGTTCCTCGTCAGTACCGACGAATACGGGTTTTGTAGTTGATATTCTTTCAGTTCCTGGAGCAACATCCACAAGGTAGTTTGCCCTTCTCACAGAATCGGATTCCCATATTCTATCAAATGGATCATCAGGGTATCTGTGCAACAAAATAGAGTACTTAACCAAAAGAACTTATTATGTGGCAGCAAAGGACGCAGACACAGCACAATATACTTTGACCACATCAGGACATGATATCATTACAACATTTAACACCATTCTATATAAGCTGTTAACGTGAAGTTCATAATAAAAAGTAAACCAAGATTTAGACATAGATTTTTAGCCCTTTTTTAGGGGAATTACAGAATTCTAGCTTTGAAATATGATTTTCAGTAAAGGCATGAGTATGATGGCGTGCAGCAGTAGTACCTGATTGACTCATTGCTTTCTGCACCAAAATTTATCCTTGCAGATAATGTTAGAAAGAATCGTGTCTCATCGGTGGTGTAGTAGAGTGAACCGTTAAACTGTCGAAGCTCGAGAGTCGAGATGAAGGGCTGGCCTGTGGTGGCATTAGAGAGGCAGACACTAAGTGTGGGAGCAGCAGCCAAGATAATTGCTTCCTCTATGACCGGGGTGGTGGCATCGTCGATTACTATGGTGGACCAGGGACTTGCTCCGAGAGAGAGGTCGAACTTTGGGTAGACATTACTGTTGTCAAAGTTGCCGTAGAGGAAGCTGGCTCTGACGAGGTAGCGCGTCCTGTTCCTGACGTTCATGGTGTAGCAGTACTTCCTGTTGTCTGCGGGGAAATAGCGCACGGTTGCAAACTGCTGCTTGTGCAGGTTGTTCTGGACCAGCAGTTGTGCAGTCTGGCCACCTGAGACGAAATTCGCATCGGAAGTCCACTGGATCCCGATAGCGTCTGTGTGATCTTCAGCTCCCCCACAGTCCAAGCTGATGAATCCTGCATGATGGAAGGGAGCAAGACGGAGATTTATATGTGTCTTTGAAATCCAAATTGCTCAGTTGTTTAGCTAGATGTAAGGCACGCTGTGGGGTAAATTAAACAAAGAATTGTTACTGCGGCGACGCTGGCGCTGGCTGCAATTTCGCGAATCTATTGGAATGTTTGGCACCAATAGGTGAGGGAAGAGAAGGGTGAATCCGGAAGAGGAGTGGACGGGGAACTCACCAGGCTGGGCAACGGACGGTGAAAGGAGCAGCAAGTGCAGGAGGAGAGCGGCGGCGGCGGCGGCGACGGCGGCGGAAGCCATGGGAGCAAAAGGTCGAGCTGCTGCTTGTGGCGGTGCTCTGCGAGCCTTGTTACTGAATCTTGGACACTGGACACGGCCTGCTCATCATCCTATCCATCTCTCAACTGGATCAGATGGAGAAGAAGATTCTGCAGACCTTTTCTACCCGAGTGCCATGGGGCGCGCTCTCACTACTGGAGTAAGCAGTAGAGTGATGGGCGGATTTTTTTTTTTTTTTTTTTTGAACCTCTCAATTCTGAATACAAATGTAGTATCTGTTCGCATACATTCAAAGGGACACAACCCACTCAAACACACACGAACTTCCTACATCTATACCCAGAAAAACAAACGCGTCCCTGAAAAGAATATTGCACGACTGTCACCACGCGGTGAGAGGTACCAGAAAACAAAAGTCCTAACAGATTACAGAAGAAAGCTGGCATTAAAAAAGAGACTCCTAGGAGCTCCCAGCTTCGACGCCTGCTAGACGTGGTACCAAGCGCCAAAGCCGTCGTTGCTCGACGCGCCGCTGACCGCCATTGCCGTCGCCATATCGCGCCGCCAACCGCCACAGCTCCGACGTCGCTCAACACGCCCGCTGCTCATCGAAGCTTCAACACCAACTGCTCCTCTGCAACCCTGGACGAACTCTCCTAAGCGGCTCCCGAAGGAACCCATCTCCACAAGCTCACCGACGGCAATGGAGAGTAAAATACCGTCGATACGGCGGAAACTCGGGAGAGTTTATTCCATAGACGCACCATTGCCGCCGCAACGCTGATGCGCCCCGGACAACAGTCCACAGTCGGCGTCGCCGTCGACGTCGCCAACAGGAACAAAAACAGCCAAGCGTCGCCGAAGAGGTCACCATCATCGAACAACGCCAGCACAAAAAGCCAGCACCCCCAAAACCTCGCCGTCGACTACCAGCAACCAGCGAAGCAAGGAAACCGCCGGCACAAAAGACCTCCACCTTCTTCCTCGCCGGAGATGATGCATAGGAACACCATCACCACAGGAAAACAGAGGAGGAAGACAAAAGCACTTCACCTCGCCGAAGCCGCCACCAGGAGCACCGTCGACGCCGGAGAAGTGCAAGATGGCCCTCAATCGACGGAGAAACGTCGCCTCCATCGCCGGACCAAAGCTCAACCGCCATGGAAGACGGCAAGCAAAACTAGCATACTAGCTATCTATAACCTAAACTAGTAGCTATATACAGCTCCAGGCATCGATTCGGTCCGCCCCTCACTCACTCCGGCGCCCGGAGAGGACACCGGAGGATGGGGAACGGACGAATCGACGCCGGAGAAATCGTCGCCTCGAATCGCCTCTCTGGTTACTGTAGCAGAACGAGAGGGTTCGGGAGACTCTTCTGAATTGATTTGTTTGTGCGCTAAATGGCAAGATAGGATTGGGACATCCTCCGTAAATCCATCCATGGACACGAGAGAAAATAAATAAATAAGACGAAGGACGAGAAGAATTTATGGGACACTGGGTCGGCGTAGAATGAAAACCGCACAATTCTTTTTCTTTTGAGAAAAAGGTCGGACAAATTAAAAGTACATCCCCGTAGTGTAGAGTCTGGTATACTGAGCTATTGACTGGCACTCGACTAAACAATCTGAAAATAATTTGTCAAGAAGTACCATATCAGCTGGATGGTTCTGCATTATTTTCAGAAAACGCAACGTTATCATTACTTCCTGGCTCAGCTGGGACAACTTTTCTCAGATGCCTCCTAGCTACGTATAGACGGTTGACGACAAGCAAGGAGGGAAAAGCAGGAAAGGAAACGAGAGGTGGATGCATCATTCAAATGTTGATGATGATACATGCAGCGATGGATGATGCATCATTCATGTTGATGAGTGGTACATGCAGCGTGCGAGGGCGTCTGTCTGCGTGTCGAGTCCAGTGCGTCAAAAAGTAAACTGCCTGCCCATGCATCATCTGGAAATCGCTCGGTAAGCTGAGCTGATGGCTAATGATGATGATGACAGAAGACCAAGCACATGAATAATGAAACCTTGAGCTTTAAGTTAATTTCATTTCGGTCCCCTTTCCAATTTACACAGTAAGGTACGAGTAGCATGTGCAATGGGATCTACTACCATACTACCTTCATCCCATAATACTTATCACTTTTGACTTTTACTCATCACATTTGAACGGCTGCCTTATTCAAAAATTTATGCTAATAGTAAAACAAATATGTCGTGATGAAACTATCTTTATTGATAAAACATGTTATGAAAAAATAAGTAACATTTGCATAAACTTTTTTGAATAAAATAAACGATAAAATGTGATATGTGAAAGTAAAAAACGACAACTATTTTGGTACAGAGGGAGTAGCCTTCATCGACGGGGGGCGATGATACTCGCGTGCGCGAGTTCCCAGCCACCCTCGCCCACCCCCTCCTCTTCCTTCCGCGCCGCCTCGCCGGCGTACGCCCACCACAGCCCGGCCCACCACCGCTCTTCACTAAATCATCCGCCCCTACTCCTCCCGCCGCCGATGACCAGCACCGCGGCCGGCGGCGTCCCTGTCGCCCGCCGGACGACCACCTGCCGCCCCTCTGGCCTTCTTCCACGCTAAATCCTCCGAATCGAGCGCCCCCGCCCATGCCCCCCCCACCGCCGGTGGCCACCACCATGGCCGGCGGCGTCCCCGCCGCCTCGCCGCCCGCCCACACAGCGCCGTCCACCGCCGGACTTCCCATTCTCCCGTTTTTCTATGTCCGGCGGAGGAGATATAGATTCTAGGGATACAAACCCGCTCAGGTGAGGGATTCTCCGGTCGCTCGCCGTTCTCGGCTCCGCTCGCGTCGCCGGCGGGAGATGGAAGACGAACAGTTGTGCGAGACGTTGTTTTTGGTAGCGTATGCGAGTGCGATGGTTGGCCTTCATCGACGGGCACTGCACGGTACGGCAGGCTTTACAATCAATCATTGCATCCATCATCGTTTCAGCACCAGCTAGCAGCCTTCCAAGCTAAGAAACTCAAATGAACATCCAAATTTCCCAACTACTCGTGCACAGAGTAGTTGTTTGACTAACCGAGCATCAACACTAACTTGCATGTGTCACCAATCACGCACCCAGCAAAAGCTACAGCTTTGTTTGTCTCTGAAAGGAGAAAAGATGGTGGTACCTTTGCTTTTTGTTGGCAATAGTTGACTCTTCTTGCAAGTTAACCTTGAGTTTGCTCTAAAGATCTATCTAAGAGAACCACTTATCCCAAATGTCCTCTGTCGTTCCAAATGACCACGCTAAAGGAAGCTGCAAAGTTGGTATGTTGGCCAGCAGCATGGATCCACGACCTACAAGAAATATGGCTTAGCTACCAGTATTAGATAATACGGTAATAAATAACATTATTAAAACAAAAAACTTATAATAAAGTCTATATAAGGCTACATTTATTTGTTAAAATTGATAACAAACTTGAAATGAGAATCACTTTTTCTCCATATGGGCCTCTAGGGTTTAGGGTTACGGTTTAGAAACTAAATCCCATCGATTTGAAGGCTCATATTTTCTTTTTCTTGCCGGGAGCCCAACCCGTCATCACTCGCTCTGACGAGAGAGGGAGGGCCATGTCATCGCCGCCGCCTCCTGCTGTGCTGGTCAGCAATGGCGCCGTCTCCCCGCTGGCAGTGGCTCCCTCTTCTGCCGCTTCCTTCCTCGAGTCCACCCTCGGCGCCTACACTATAGCCCGCGGCCTCCTCTAGTGGCCCCGCCACCTGCTCCACCTCGCCGACTCCGCGCGCCTCCAAACCCACTCCCACCCTGACCTTCTCGGCCTCCCCCAGCCCCACCACCTCCACTTCTCTATTCCTTCTCTCGGCATCCTCCGTGCGTGCCTCACCATCAACGAGATGCAGAGCAGGATGCCAGTGGTGACTGAAGAAGATTTGGCTGTCACGACGCTGGTCAGAGGAGGCGATTCAGGGGACAACCTCGACATCTTTGTGCACGCGGGAGCGTATACGCCGCCGGTGTTCGGAGAGGCTGGGGCCAGAGTTGCGGTCGCCGACAAGGGCAGGGACGCAGCCGTCGCCAAGTACGCACCCTGGGCTAGGTGTGTGTGCACGACCTCTCTCTGCTCTGCTTTTCTTTTTTCCGTGCAAAAGGTTAAATCTTCTGGTTTTATGTTTCAGGATGAGGAAGAGCATGGAAAAGATGAGGCCTCCCGGGTCACAGAGCTCTTGTTGACTAATGAAGGGGGATCATATTCTTGAAGGCAGCGTCACAAACTTCTTCGTTTTCTGCCTAAAGGTTAATCCTAATGCCGTTGAATTCTAGGTACTCAGAGCTTCCCAAAGGTAGCTCATAAAGAGAATAATGTGAAGTGAGCTTCACATTTCACTCTATATTTTGCTAAGAGTTAGCTCTTGAGAAAAGGTTAGTTGTCTTCTTTCTCCTCTCTTTTTACAATAAAATATATTTTTTGTTTACTCTAAGCCTCCCATTGGAGACGCTCTCAAACAATTAATAGTTTAATTGACGGTAGGTATCACGTTAATGTTCGCCAGAACAATAATAAAGAAATTTGTATAATTGCAACATTCAAGTGAAAGATCTTTTGGTAGGTCCCATTGTGCTTGGATGTCTGCTGGTAATAGGATTGTGTTGATATCATATAAAAGCATAGATTTTTTTTTGCGATTATATAAAAGTATAGATTTGAGTTTAGCGTTTTGGCCACAATGGTCGATGAACTTTGCTGTCTTCCTTTGCATTGGTTTTGGGATGTTCCAGCCAGTGTACAAAGATTTCTCCACTCAGAGTTTCTAATATTGTGTAACAATTTTATGTTTCTATAGGATGAGCATCAAAGGGACGAACCTTTTTATGTTCAGACATTGTCTCAGAAATTTGAAGTTCAAACAGCTCCAATAAGTGATGGAGTTCTTCCTGGAATCATACGTGCTTTTCGGCAACGAAAACTGCCTGAACATCTGTTTTGGTAAAAAAAAAAAAACGTGCTTGTCGGCCTCTTCCGACCCGGAGAAGTTTCATGAGAGGTGTCCTACATGTTAGAGACTGCACGTTTACGCTACCTCAAAATTGCAGAGATAGAGAGGGTGTTTCTAGGCTAAAAAATCGGCTTGTAACAGGTGCTACAGTCACAAAACGCTTCGAAGAGGAGCCAAACGTGCGCTATATGCGCCCTGAAAATCCACGGAAATCTTGACAAATTTCTCCCACTGTGAGGCCGTGCGTATCTGAGCAGATGTCGTAAAAATCGGCTCGGATGCCGAAAACCAACCCAGAGCGTATGCTATATATAGCCCACGAAAACTACCCAAAACGTCCGTTTTTGTATAAAAAAACATTCGTGTTGGCTCTTCCCGTCCTAAAAAAGTTTCCTGAAAGGTGTCCTACAAGTCAGAGGCTGCTTCTAGGTCTAACCTATGCGAAAATTGCAAAGATAGGAGGGAATTTCCTAGGCTCAAAAATCATCTCACAATGGGTGCTACAAGCCACGAGACGCCTCAAAAGGGGGCCGATACATGCGTTGTGCGTCATGAAACTTCACGAAAATCTTGTAAATGTCTTCTATTGTGAGGTCGTGCATATGTGGGCAAGCGTCGCGGAAATTGAGCCGGGTACCGAAAGTCGGCCCAGAGCATGTGCTGCTCACGAAAACGCATGTGCCGGCCCTTTCTCGCTCGCAGAAGTGGCCCAGGTGTCCTACAGGTAAGAGGATGCTTTCGTATTTAGTGTACACGGAAAGCGCAGAGATGGTGAGGGATTTCCTAAGCCTGATAACATGCTCGTCACAGGTGCTACATATCACGAAACGTCCGGACAAGGGAACAAAACGTGCTCCGTACGCTCTGAAAATTCACGAAAACTATGATAAATATCTAGTACGGTAAGGCCTTGCATATCTGAGTAGGTAATGCGAAAATCGAGCTGGATGTTAAAAATCGGCCTGAAGCGTCTACCATACTTACGACCCACGAAAACGGCTCAACAAAAGCCGTTTTCAAAAAAAAAAAACATACGGATCGGCCTCTGCCTACCACCTCATATCGGTTGCTAGGGCCACGAAACGCTTCGAAAAGGGCTCGAAACGTGCCCAGAAAATCCACAAAACATTTTTTTTTTGGCAAATTCACAAAACTTTGACAAATGTCTCCGCGCTTATCCGCAGGTGGCGCGAAAATATCGGGTAAGGAGCGGCTACGCGAAGAGCCTTTTATTTATTTTAGAGAAAAGTCTAATTTGCCTCCCTCAACTATTAGGGGTCGCGCAATTTCACCCTCAACTATAAAACCGGATATCTGATACCCTGAACTCATCACCCAGGTGCAATTTACCTCCCTGAGCGGTTTTGCCCTACGTGGCACAGTGGGTCTCACATGTCAGGTGCCACATCATTCTTTTTTCTTTTTCTTTTTTTTTTCCCTCTCTTCCTCTCTTCTTCTCTTTCCTGCTGGAAGAAGTGCGGCGCTGTCGCCGGGCGGGCCTTCTCCGGCGTGCACCAGTCGTGGTCCGGGAATTGGCGCGAGGTGGGAACGGCGATGCGCGAGGGCCTGAGGCGACGAAGTAGCAGGGCAGCGGCGACGACACAGAGTTGATGCTCCAGCAATTCTCATCGTCGCCGGCGTCGACGAGCGGGGCGCTCGCGCGACGCGAGGACAGAGCGCGACTTGGGCGGCCCGGGTCCACATCCACGATCTTGGGGCTGCGGTCGTACCTGTATGACGACGACTCGACGCTCACAGACATTCGCCGACCGTCGTACGCCGCCACCCCATGCTCACTCGCGTGTCGTCCTGCTCAGGCCGCCGCGAGCGCGCAATTTTGTCGGTGTTCCTCATCAGCAGCTCCACCACCCTCGTCTCGTCCGCCAGCGCTTCTCCCTGGTAAGCACACCATCACTTCAATTCATCAGAAGCCGGCTCACCGGAAGCTGGCACCGCCGCCTTTGCTGCCACCACCGCTGGGCGCACCGGGGATAGAACAGCTCGCGGAAGGGGCAAACCGAGGAAGTGGTGGAGGAGACGCTCGAGGACTCGTCCCTCCAACGCATCCCCCCTTGGGCTGGCCGGCAGAGGAGGATCCCTAGAAGGGAGGCGTGTCCGGCGAGAGGGGGGACGCGGAGCCAGTGGACGAGGAGAAGGAGGACGAGGAGGTGGAGAGGACGGGGTCGGGTGCGGAGGGCTGAGGGGAGGGGGAGGAGAGTCCATGGCGATGCGGTGGTTGGAGCGGGCGCCGGAGTGAAGAGCGGTGGCGGGGGTAGGGGAGAGGGAGGAAAGAGAAGAAGAGAGGAAGAGAGGAAAAAAAAGGAAAAAGAAAAAAGAATGATGTGGCACCTGACACGTGGGACCCACTGTGTCATGTAGGACAAAACCGCTCTCAAAACCGCCCAGGGAGGTAAATTGCACCTGGGTGATGAGTTCAGGGTATTAGTTGAGGGTGAAAATTACGCGACCCCTAATAGTTGAGAGAGGCAAATTAGACTTTTCTCTTCATTTTTAAGGGACGAAGAGATCAAGAGAGTGATGATGGCGCCATCTGGGCCCGTTTGAGCGCAAGATTAGAAATAGAGGTCCATCCTAGCCCACTGAATGTTTCGGTTGGAGCAGAAAGAGCCACGGTGTGCAATGTGGCCCGCGGAGAAACAAGCGCACACGGCTTGCCTTTTCGTCGTCATCCTCTCTCACTCAGTCCCTCCAAATCCACATCCATCCTCTCTGCTCTGCTCTGTTGCGGCTTCCTTTCCGCCTCCGGCCGGCGAACGGCGAGCTAGCAGTACCAAAGGCAGCTTCCGAAGAAAAAGGAAAGAAGAATGATGTCGTGCCGCACAGCATGCTGGTGCTCGCTCCAAGTTGAGTCCCAGCAGCAAGCACTGCAGCGCTCCTCCTCCAAGAAGGTGGTCCTCCTTCCCGCTGCTGCTGCTGCTTCTGCTTCTTCAAGGATTTGCAGCTCCATCCCCCATCATCAACAAGAGCATGACGAGGCTCTCCTTGGTCTCCTGCGCGCCCACGACACGGACGCCGCCTTCGGGCTCTTCTCCGCCCACCCCGAGCTCCTCCCTTGCTCCCCCACCACCGCCTCCCGCCTCCTCGCTCAGCTCTCCTTGGATAAATCTTCGTCTTCCTCCTCCCGCGCCCTTGTTCTTTTGCAGCGCCTCCGCGGCCGCAACGCCCTGTCGCTGCTGGACGCCAACGCGCTGTCCCTGGCCGCCGCTGCCGCCGCCCGGTCCGGCAACGCCACCCTCGCGCACTCCCTCATCCTCTACATGCTCCGCCAGGGCCTCTTCCCCGACCGCCGCGCCTACACAGCCGCCGTCGCGGCGTCCGCCCCCAGCAAGGCGGTCCGGCTCTTCGACGCCGTGCTCCGCCACCTCCGCCAAAGCGAGCAGCTTGTCGTTCCGGCGTCGTCGCTCCCCGACACGGCGGCCTTCAACGCCGCCCTCAACGCCTGCGCGGACGCCGGGGACGGCTCAAGGTTCCGGCAGCTGTGGCTGGATCTCCAGGAGCCTGACGCGGTGAGCTACAACATCCTGTTGAAGATGTGCGCGCGGTTGGGGCGCAAGGACCTCCTCCCGCGCGTGCTCCGGCGCATGGTCTCCGAAGATGGCGTGGCTCCCTGCGGCAGCACCTTCCACTCCCTGGTGGCCGCCTACGTGGGGTTGGGCGACATCGCCACCGCCGAGACCATCGTGCAGGCCATGCGGGAACAAACGGACTTGTTGTCCTTGCTGCTCGGAGACGTGGCCACCCAAGAAGCTGCTCTGCTCGACGACATTCTTGTCACCCAAGGCCAAGAGGAGGAGAATGAACCACCGCCGCTGCTGCCTCCAAGAGCCAACGCCCGGGTGTACACGACGCTGATGAAGGGCTACATGAACGCCGGCCGCGTCCACGACGTCCTCGCCACGTTGCGGGCCATGCGCCGGGAAGCCCAGACTTTCCCGGCGAGCCGCCCCGACCACGTCACCTACACCACCGTCATCTCCGCGCTCGTCGCCGCCGGCGACATGGACCGCGCGCGCGCCGTGCTGGACCAAGAGATGGCCGCGGATGGGGTCCCGCCCAACCGCGTCACCTACAACGTGCTGCTCAAGGGCTACTGCCACCAGCTGCAGATGAGCAAGGCCAGGGACCTGTTCCAGGGCATGACCATGGAGCCGGACGTGGTGACGTACAACACCCTCATGGACGGCTGCGTGGCCACGGACGACACCGCCGGCGCGCTGGCCCTCTTCAACGAGATGCGGTCGCGGGGCATCGCGCCGTCCGCGGTCAGCTACACCACGCTCATGAAGGCGTTCGCGGCGGCGGGGCAGCCCAAGACGGCGCACAAGGTGTTCGACGAGATGCAGAAAGACCCCGGGGTCAAGAAGGTGGACAGGGCGGCCTGGAACATGCTGGTGGAGGCCTACTGCCGCGTCGGGCAGCTGGAGAGGGCCAAGCAGGTGATGGAGAGCATGAAGAGGGACGGCGGCTTCCAGCCGGACACCGCCACCTACGGCAGCCTTGCCAAGGCCGTGCGCAACAAGCCCGGGGAGGCGCTGCTGCTGTGGAACGAGGTCAAGGAGCGCTGCCCGGACCCCGACGAGGAGCTCCTCGAGGCGCTGGCCGACGTCTGCGTCCGGGCCGCATTCTTCAGGAAGGCGCTGGAGATCGTGGCGTGCATGGAGGAGAGGGGCATCGCGCCCAACAAGACCAAGTACAAGAAGATGTACATCCAGATGCACTCCAGGATGTTCACCAGCAAGCACGCCTCCCAGGCGCGCCAGGACCGACGCCGGGACCGCAAGCGCGCCGCAGAGGCTTTCAAGTTCTGGTTAGGGCTGCCCAACGAATACTACGGCACCACCACCGAATGGCGGCTCGATCTGGATGACGACTACCATGTGTAATGTACTAGGTGTCAGTGACATACTTCACGAAACAAACCCTTGCCTAATGTTCTAGTCAAGACTGAGCAGAACGACATCTCAAAACCCCCTTAGGAGCAGCAGACAAAATGGGATTCAGAAATTCCGAGGCTCCGCATGTGTGAACACCAGCTAGTAGCATGATTTATTGTGTCTGTTACTGCTATGTACCAAGTGCTTGCTTGCTTGGGGCCGTGATCTCAACACTACATTTTACAATTAGGAGAAAGAAATGGGAGACAACAAATGCAGCTCACCAAGGCTGCTGCCTTAAATACTACAGCGCTGTTAGGCAGTAGAACAAAAATGAGGATCAGTGGCTGACAACACCCCGTTTACACCTCTGTTCGAGCCTCTCACCTTCTGTACCGTGGCTGTGCCGCAACTACAAATGCAGTTAAGGGGTAACAGATGTCCGGACGCTTTTCGAGTATTTTGTACAGTCAAACGGCCCCACATCTTGCGCTTTCCGTTTAACCTGCAAACAGAGATGAAATCAAGTGCGGTTGCATTATATACCGGCCTAGCCCCAACGAATACATGTTCATCAGTTTAAGCTACTATCAGTCTTGATTGGGCCAACCGCATCTATTGATATATCTAAATCTCTTTTGCAAACCCAAACCTTCCACTTGAAGAATGGGAAAGTATGCTGTAAATTTATTTCAAGCACAACATCTAGACTCACTGAAAATGAAGCTGCATATCAAATTTGCAATTACAACAGAGCTTACCGGTGACCAAGGACTGGGCTCGGGAGCAGTTTTGTCAGGAGGAGAATTTTGCACGGCACCACTCTTCTGTTCCAAGACTTCCTGCAAGAATACATTCGCAACGGGTAACTCATTATATTCCATCCTCAGCCTTTTGGGCACAATAGAAAGAACACTTTATCTAACAAAATTATCCATCAAGTCGTTCGTTCGCAAACATTGTTGCGGATTCCCAAATGCACACCCGAGAAAATATGACACTACCACAGGTTAAATTCGGTAGAACCACGAGAACGAATTAGAAACTGAGCATAAAAAAAATGCAAAAAGTATATGTGCATTCACATCAGCAAATAACACAGGAAAAATGAGCACCATGGAGAGCAGTTGTACACTAGAGTGTGCACTTTTAGATATTCTGTGGACCGTACAGATGTTAGAAAACCATACAAACTATGTGCTGACAAAATTAATGTCTTAGAAGTCACTGATGTAAGTTAACTGACCTCCCCGCAAGCCTCCATGACAGCAAGCCATTCTTCTGTAAATGGTACCAGGTTTTTCAGATGGTCTCTAAGGATAGTATTTGTCCGTGATCTATCTACTGCCTTATCCTTTCTGTAAACAATATTAAACACAATCAAAAGTCAATGCGCATGCACTTGGAAATCAATTAACTGTATGCAGTAAAAGATTCAACGTGGACATACTCTATATGTGATGCATCCCCTTGAGCCGGCAACTTGTTACTGTCAAACACCATTTTGTCTTCCATATTTAGTTCGATCGATAAAACATGTTGTCTCTCCACACAAGTCCTAGGTGCTTCCAGTTTTACTGGAGAACATTTTGTTCCCTTAGAAGTGTAGTTATGCTCAGGCCCCATATGTAACAAAGAATCTTCCGTTATAGCTGATGCATTACTTAGTTCAAGCTCTGTTTCACCATCAGTATTTGGTTCTTCTGACGAAGCAGAAATACCTTCATCGCACAAAGAACCATTCGAAACTGAACTCCTGTCAGCTAGAGCTGGCATTACATCACTTGAATTACCACAAGGTGGCATCTGATCCGCGTGTATCATATATTCCATCGGGGCACATTCTGTATTGAGGTCATCACAGGAACCGAAATTTCGCAAGGAATCAATATCTAGAGAACAATTGTCACCTTCAGACAAAGGAACTGCGAGGTGTCTCTCTCCAACATAAGAACTTTCCAAGTCAATTGCTGCAACAGAACCACTGTCTGACTTGCTTTGACAACTGAGATCACTAGTTTGAGAAGAAATGTTACACCCCGAGATAGGTCTGGTTGTGGAGCAAGTGGCTTTAAGAGAGCAGGAATCATCAACCGCTTCAAAGGTTGATAAACAAGTAGCTTTAAGCAAGAGTGAATTCTCTGTAGGTTCAATACTTTTGATTATACCCCTTCCCTCTTCATGTGATGAGTCATTGTAAACAATTGGCATGCTATTTCTGGCACCATCATTCTTTCCTGAACTCAATGGCTGTGTAGTAGCTGCACTTCCAGCCAATAAGCAATAGACCTCTGGTCTTTCTTGACAATTTGCATCTCTTGACTTTGCTGAGTATGCAGAAATAATTTTTGACAAGGATCGCTTCTCTGAACCCACCAAAGTGTTGGTATTGCTATCTGAAATATTGGAGGCGGTGGTGGAATTGGTTGACAGGAGCTTTGACAGATGGATTCCATCTTTTAGATCCTCAGACTGCTTATATCTGGGAGGTTTTACAAGTGATGAAGTATTTACAGCAGAGAACCTCCCCGCATTCCTTTGAGCAGCATTATTATGTGACATGTGAGCATTTTCCTGAAACAGGCAGTCAAAGAATGCGGTTTTGGCAAAAGAGCTTTCTCTAACAAATTGCAAACGAAATATTCAGAGGCAAATTATTTCAAGGACAAGAAATAGAATCATGTACCAAATAATATACATATATTTAATTCTGCATAGATAGAAATAAAATTAATGGCAATGTTTTTAGGGTGCCATTTCCTTTTTAAAAGCAACTAATCTTATCATGTGCCTCATGTGCAGCAATACAACTAGGAACTATGCAACATTTAATCAGTTTTAAGGCATCGCCTAAGAAACAAGGTGTGGTACTGGTGACCTCTCCACTGGACGCCACGACCCACAAGGTCCCATTTATGCCTTGTCTCACAAGAGACAAGGCGTGGTCAGCTCACGACAGCACACCATAACGCCTTAAAAACCATACATTTAATGACAGGCACCATACCTTTCCATACATTAGTCAGGAACTAGTCTCCAAAGTTTGGTTAAACGAAAGCAAGAATTTAGCACAGAATCAATATCTATTTGTAACGCAAAATAACTGCAAAGAACCACTGCAGACGAAACTATCACAGGGGACTTGGTATGGAAGAATGTAACAACTAACAAGCTACCTGAGTGAAAAACCCAACAGAAGGCGAAGGCATGCGGAGCGCTGATGGTTTAGCAAAAGTTGATGTAGTGCCAACAAAACTGGAGGGGCTAATTTGTGGATTTTTAAATTTTACAGAACCATTGGCTTCTTCATGTATGGCAGCAACAGAAGGCACCTGCAATAAGTAAACAAGTTTGTGACGGGAAACTTTTTCAACTACTGAACAAAGGTGCCACCTGATCTTCCACATGGGGATGCAAACCATGGTATGTAACAAATAAAATATATAAACAGCAACTACCTAGTGCTCACCATATTCTTCTCTAGGATAGGTCCAGAATCAATCTTTGATTTGGGCAGGAGTCCAGGTACTCTATGAATAGGCTCAGTTTTAACTGAAATAGCAGTTTGTTAATTCAGACAGCTAGTAGCAACAAATGGTGTGTGCTAGTAACAACAGATGGGTGTGCCAAAAGCTAAGCCACAGAAATAGGCTGTCACTGGACCTGGCAAGGTCCAGTAAAAAGAAATGCCTGAGTTCACAATAAACTCGGTTTCTTTAGAAAGGTCGTAAACACAAGAATACCTGGAGCTAACTTTTTGTTTGATTTCATAACAGTCGTCTCAGGTGTGGTACTTCTCGGAGCCATAGGAAGGGGAGGCTTCTTTGGTATTCTTGACATGGGAGTTGTAGAAGTTGAGTTTGGTACTTTCTTCTGTGTATAGCTAAGTTAAGACACAACAATTGAAGTTATGAAGACTTAAACGTGCAACAAGAGTATATATGAAGAAGTCAGCCCAACTGTTAGTTAGGATATGTAGATCCTGTGGGTACTCGTGGTATGCACTTCTGGTAGCTTCTTGCAGAACTTCTATTTTGACATCCCTGCAATTGATTGGTAAGAAAATAGTAAGGTTGCTGGATGATTCTTTCAAAGGCCAACAACAACAACAACAACAACAACAACAAAGCCTTTTTATCCCAAGCAAGTTGGGGTAGGCTAGAGATGAAACCTGCAGGAACCAACAAGAGATGTGCAGAATGATGAACTGACCGCTGGTTCTTTCCGCTCATCTCGCTGAGGAGTTTTTGCTGAAGAAAACAATCTCCTTCCCTGGTTTTCTATGCAACGATTTTTTGCAGACAATTTCCTACGTGAGTTTTCTGCAACTTCCTTGAGTACACTTGTGTTACCATATCTGTCAGACCGACACAATGGCGACATTATACCATTAACCCCTGAGCTAGGGGTCCCATGTGCCATCAGTTCGGAGCCAGTAAGCACAGAAAGTTCTGAATTGTCCAGAACACCTACAAAGTTGAGCGATATTATTCAGTCAACTGCAGTTGAAACTGCAGAAGAGTCGAATCGGGAAACAGGTATTGCGCTACCTTCTTCAGTGAAGAAAGCAGGGTTCCATGCAATACTTTTCCTCAGGTTGAAACCTGCAGGCTTCTTGTTTCCCTTTGCTGAGGAGGCCACCTCTTTGTGCACCAGTGGACGATTCGCATCTTCAGAGATGTTCTCTTTGTTACCTGGAGAATCTGTTGAAGATAAAGATTGAAGTCGATCTTGATTCATCTCTGGATGGTGTAAACTGAATGTCCATTTAACCAAACTGTTAAAGGTATTAGTGGCTCCTAAAACTAAGAGAGCGTGTAGGTATTTGCAGCAACAGCGCTAGCAGGGTGGAGGAAAAGAACATGGACACATCTACAACAATCCCCAGGCCAGGCATCCCGGTAATCCAGATACAGCTAGTTGCAAACCCGAAGATACAATCTCGAAAAAAATTGGAGCGATTGGAGCATTTAGAGCAAGAGAGCCCTGTCTAATTTGGGGACTGGGGCGGAGAGAAAGAGGAGGTGGGGGCTCACCGGATCCGCCGGCGGCAGCGGCGGAGGGGATGTGGCGCGGCGACGCCATGCGCGGATCTCAGGCACGGCTGAATCCCCGAGGCAAATGGCGGAGATGGGGAACTGTTTTGAATGGAATTTTTTTTTTCCGGGGGGTTTGGGTTCGTCTTGAAGAAGAACCGAAGAAGCGGCAAGTCAAGCGAGCGGGAACTACGCTTTTGGCTCATCCTATTTCAAGACCCCACATGTCATTTGCATATCTTTTACACGAGAGGTGACACGTCTCTTCAGCCCGGCCCAGCCCAGCCCATCCAGATAAGCACGCACACACATGTGAAAAAAAAAGGAAATTTGGCCGCAGCTAGCGACGACGGCGGCTCCTCTAGAATCGGCGACCCTCTACTTTTTCTGATCATGGGCAGCGATGATTTCGCCGCCCTACGCAAGCAGGTCTTCTTCTCCGTAGCTGTCATCTCCGCCTCCAACCTTAACTGTGTTTTCCAACTCAAGACTGCCAAAACCATCTAAATCTCCCTTCATACCCACCCTTTAATGCCGTCTCATCATCTTCTCCGCAGGCCGACAGGTCGTTCTTTTAGAGCGACTTCTCCCCGCCCCTCGGTGTCTTCACTCCGTTCCACTCTATAAAGTAAAGAAAAGAGTACTGACTGACCCTCTGCTGCCTGGAAAGTTCCGGGCAGTAAAAAAACACTTTCTATACCTTTCCTGGCAGCAGAGGGAGCCCTCGTGATATTATATTAGTGGGCATCCCGGAGGGATGTTGTTGCCTACAAAAAACAAGAAAAAAGAGTCAAATCGCACCATCTCTAAATGCCCTAAGCGGTCGACCACGTGCGCGCTGAACCCTACGAAGAGCAAATAGACGATCATGTAAGACCGTTGGGTTGTAGAGGCTATATCAATCCACCATGTGTTTAATAATAGATGAATGCATCAAATTGCCAAAGGTAGTGATAGGCACTACATTTTAGAATTATTATATCCAAAATAAAATTTAAGTATTATTTATTATTGTTTCTTTTAACTATTAAAAATGAGGGGGGAAATGACCAGAAGAGAGTCTTCTGCGTTTTTCTCTCTCTCTCTCTCTCTCTCTCTCTCTCTTTTTTGAGAATTTCTGCGTTTTCCTTTGCATCAAGCCCACAAAGCCCTGAGGTGACGTCATGCTCAGTCCACATTTCAGGCCCGGCCCGGCTCAGTCTCGGTGAGCGAAAAACTGCACGAGACCCACCTGCCTTGTTGGTTCCTCCCCTCTTCTTCCCCTCGCCGCCGTAGCTTCCACCTCCGCCGCGACGCCGTCGCTGCACCCCACTACCCTCACCTCGCTGCCGGCGGCTTCGCCGTCGTCCACTCCGCTGCAGACTAACTCAGATCCCAGGAACGCCGCCAGCACTGGCGCACCGCAGCGAGCGCGGCCAGAACCCCCCTCCTCCTCCGGAAGGTTAGAGCTGAGCTCTCCTCCCCAATCTTTTCTTTTCTTTTTCTCTTGAGATTTAGGCTGGAGATCCCTGGCTACCTGCTCCTGCCATATTGGCGGGAAGATTTCATCCCAACCGGGGATGATATGGGGATTGGGAGGGGGATTTTCATCTCTCGGAGGAGAGGGTTCTCTCTGCTCTGCTCTGCTCTGCTGCCGTTAGGTAGGGCGGCTGCCCTATTGCTCGGTCCGCCTCTGACTAGCCTAGTAGTGCAACGATTGTGGAATTTTGCACTCATTCTCGTTCTTTCTGAATAGTAGTAGATTGGATTGGTACAAGCTTTTGTGCTCAGCTGTTGTACTGTGCATCCCACTGAATCATGTTACAGTTTTTCCCTGTCATTTTAGTTTCGGTGCCTTAATGAAATGCTTATCACTATTTTGTAGGTTTAGGTGTTTCCACTTTCGATAGGCACCCTATCCTTCAATGCATCGTGTTGGGAGTGCTGGTAATACGGCCGGTTCAACTCGACCAAGAAAGGAGAAGCGCTTCACGTATGTGCTCAATGATGCTGACGACAAAAAGGTCTCTTGTACTTTAAACTAGCCGGCGCTGGCAGCTCTTGTGATCTGTTACTTTAGATCTACCTGTTCTCACTTCTCTGTAGGTTTGAAACAATCCATGTTGATGCACTTCCTATTGTTCATTTTTCAGCATTGTGCGGGGATCAACTGCTTGGCATACTTAAATGGTTCTGCTTCAGGTACAAGTGATTATATTTTCAGTGGGAGTCGTGATGGTACCTTGAAAAGGTGGGAATTAAATGATGGGGATGCAAGCTTCTCAGCAACTTTTGAGTCACATGTTGATTGGGTATGCTCTTCCCTCAGTTTTTATTCAATCTGACTTTATCTGTGATATAGCTATCGAAGTTCAGAGGTAAACAGCTGCTTAAAAATTCATCAGACCCTCTGAATCTCTTATATCACGATTGTCTGTATGTTTTAGCATGATCATCTAAGGTTTGATATATGAGACAAAAGGCTTAGGGCATTCACTCTTGTGTCTCAATATATATTTTAGCTTGAAATAGCAGTTTGGCCAATACATTTTGTATTTTTAAAATGTTGCATTCAAGTTGTTTTTGCGTTATTTCCTCTTATGCTTATAAGTGGCAGTGTTGAAATCTGTGCATATATTTGTAATCATTCAGTGAAATGTGTTCTTGATGCATTTGATGGAGAAATGTGTTCTTGTGGAGCGTGAAACAATAATTGATTTTTTTTCATGGAGTGAAATACCTTATAGCCCATGTTTTTGAGGTGTTGCGGCGTCCTGTGGCAACCCACCCCCCTCACAGCACCTAGGCGTTGTGGCGTAACTAAAAGCCTGTGGCGTCCCGTGGCGACCCACCCCCCTCACAACGCCTAGGCGATGCCTCAAAAACAAGGCTTATAGCGTTGTTGGTGTGTTTTGTGTCATCTTGTTCTTGGTAGGAACTTGCTGCTGTCTTGGTTTGAGAGTATTCAAGCTGTTTTTCTTTGTTGCGCAGGTTAATGATGCCATAATTGTTGGCCAGAAGCTTGTTTCCTGTTCCTCAGACACCACTCTGAAGGTCTGTTGTTTGAACAATTTTTTAATATTACTTGCTGACCCTAAATTCCTTCTAATTTCAATTTTCAATTTTGCAGGTGTGGAATTGCTTGTCAGATGGTGCTTGTACCAGAACTCTCCGGCAGCATTCTGATTACGTGATTTGTCTGGCTGCCGCTGAAAAGAATGTAATGTTACCCATTCTTGTGTTTTTCTGTGGATTTAAGTTCTTTTCTTTTTTGTTATTTATAGTTTTGACGTGTCTATCTATTGTAGAATAATATTGTAGCCTCAGCTGGTCTTGGTGGCGAGGTCTTCATATGGGACCTTGATGCTGCTCTAACCCCTGTAGCCAAATCTGTGGATACAAAAGAGGATGAGGTTCCAAATGGAAACTCTGGGCCTGCTTTGACAACATTGTGCAGCGTTAGTAGCAACATTGCTTCCTCCAATGGACAATCACATGCGTACTGTCCAATCACAGCTAAAGGTCACAAAGATTCAGTTTATGCATTGGCTGTGAATGATACAGGAACCCTTCTTGTCTCTGGTGGCACTGAAAAGGTATTGCAGTCATCATCTTAGACAATTATGGAATCTTTCTTTGTGATTGGGAAATCAGTTAACCATCAGTTTTAGTGTAGTTTATCTAAAAGACCAATGCGACAAAGTTTCCTTATGTTCACTGGTTTATGTAGGTCGTTCGTGTGTGGGATCCCAGGACGGGTTCAAAAAACATGAAATTGAGAGGGCATACCGATAATATCAGGGCTTTACTTCTTGATTCTACTGGAAGGTTTGTGTCTAGGCATCAGTAAATGAGCTGTTGAAAGAATCCCGTCTCTTTCTCCAAACTACCTATTCATCCTTTCTTTTTTCTTCATTGTTTGTAGGTACTGTCTATCAGGATCATCTGATTCGATGATAAGGTAAATGCAAAGATCTGATGTACAATCCATCCATCTCTCCAGCGCACGCGTGTCAGCGTATAAAACATATTTTATATTGACTGGACTAGATGTCATGTGCCTTTACATAAATGATGTGAGCTTTTGGTATCTTAGGTGCATATTTTGTATCTTTTGCAGACTCTGGGATCTAGGACAGCAGCGTTGTATTCACTCTTATGCAGTGCATACGGATTCAATTTGGGCGCTTGCAAGCACTCCTTCGTTTGCTCATGTCTATAGTGGTGGAAGAGACCAATCCGTGAGTTCAATAATCTCATGTCTTTAAATTAACCACTTCTCTTCTTTGTCCTGAACTTTCTTGTTTTTCATATATTGTAGGTATACCTGACAGATTTATCCACAAGAGAGAGTGTCTTACTCTGCACAAATGAACACCCAATTCTACAGTTGTCCTTGCAAGATGACACAATATGGGTTGCAACAACTGATTCTTCAGTTTATGGTTGGCCAGCTGAAGGGCGCACACCACAAAAGGTTTTTCAAAAGGGTGGCTCATTCTTGGCTGGGAACTTGTCATTCTCAAGGGCAAGAGCATCTTTAGAAGGATCAGCGCCTGTAAGTGTGACTTTTGTCTCTCCTTTTTTTTGACCGAAGTCAGTAGGGGAAACCCCAACCTATTTTTTTTTATTCCAGCCTGGTTATTCGCTCCTACAAGGAGTTGATCCCAGGTCTGCTGGATGCTACTCAGCTTTTGTCCTTTTTTTCAAACAACATTTCTTTATTGAAGGTGTTGTTTCTTACTTCAGAGCAGATTTCATATGATAACTTTGTTGTACGGGCCACCAAAAGAAGTTTTCCTGCCTTAGTTAATGCCTCACTTATGCGTGTAGCAACTTATCTAAGTTTCTGGAAGACTTACTTACGTAGTTAATGCTATACTTATGTCTGACGTAGTTAATGCCATAATTACGTCTGACATAGTTAATTCGTACTTAATGTAGACTTGAGATCAACTGGTTTTCCTAAATGTCTCACTCAATCTTTCTTCTCTCTGTGGTATTGATGCATTTCACTTGTAATCTTCTTTCCCTGCTTGTAGGCTATTGTTAGTGTATGGTATTTTGTACCTGATACAACTAAAGTTCTTTTCGATCCCTTTGTTTTGTTATCCCTTTAATATTTCACCGCCTGATCAATAACTGTTTTTTCCACTCATTTATAGCCTGCTACTGACATGTTAACTAATGGTAATCAATAGCTAATTTTCGTCTATTCAACTTAGGTCCCTGTATACAAAGATCCATTTTTTTTTGATGTAAATACAGTAGGAGAGGCTCCCACTGCGCTTTATTAAACCAAAAGAAAAAAGACTGTACAAAAGCAAGAAGGCCTTAGGCCAACAGAAGAAAACAACAACAGGAAGAAGAGCTAAAAACTACAGCCTTGAAGGGCTCATCACTCCAAAGGGATGGAGTCTAACCAAAGAAGAATACTATCTCTATGAGTTTCTTTAGTTCTATGTACTTGAAGGCGAACTTCATCTTTGAAGGCCCTCCACCATGTCTGTACAGTCGGGATTACATCGTCAAAAATAAGAGCATTTCTCTGTTTCCAGATGTGCCAAGCTGCGATGATGAAGATCTCCATAAAGAAAGCATTGTTGAAGTGTTTCTTGGCGTCATCTAGCATTGGGAAGAAGTCCATAGATGTCTGCCAGTTTATATTCAGAGATTCCCAGCATGCTTTGCTGAACTGGCATTCAAAGAAGAGGTGGAAGGCCGTTTCCTCCTGATTTGTGTCACAAGAACACAGTTGTAGCTACCGCCTTGAACTGGGCAATTTTTCCTTTTCAAGATATTCCTTGTGTTCAATCTGTCCATGAAAAGGAGCCATGTAAATATCTTTACCTTTTTTGTGCATTTTGATTTCCACAACCAACCGAATGGCGGTGGTGGTCTAAGTGCAATGAAAGGTATCGAGTAGAACTTGGCTGTCGAGTATGTTCTAGTGCCCCATATGTAATGCCACTGGTCCTGCTCCAGAAATTGAGTTTGCTGAATAATCACATTGAGCTGCTGTAACTCCTGAAAAGCTTCCTGACTCAAAGGGAGGTAGAACTGTTCATGTGCTGCTGGATTGTTCAGGTACTGTGCAACTGAAATCTTGACATCCTTTGCAAAGGAATATAGCCTTGGTAATAGCTGTTTTAGGAAGTGTCCATTCCAGACATCATTCCAGAACATAACAGTAGAACCATCACCAACTTTGCAAGATGCAATTCCTCTGTAATGATCACTGAAACTCATTATGTCCTTCCACCAAAAGGACCCTCTGTTAGGAGTTTCGTGAGGTATCTGTCCATTGGAATAATATGTATGCCAAATTAACCTTACCCAGGTATGTCTTTTTTGTTATAAAATTTATCAAGATGCTTGAGTAGCAGTGCCTCGTTCTGAAGTTTCAGATTTTTAACTCCCAGGCCTCCCTTCTTTTTGGAATAGTGCATTTATCCCATGCCACTAGTGCCTTTCCTCTAGCATCCATTTCTCTTCCTCTCCACAATCCTGCTCTTCGCAGTTGATCAATATGATTGATTAGAGTTTGTTGCAATTTTGTTGTGCACATAGCATACAGAGGCATGATGAGATTGCAGAATTAACGTATGTCACTCTTCCTGACAAAGCAAGGTAAGTGCTGATGGCTGAAAGTCGTCTTTCAATCCTGTTGATGATCGGTGCCTGTTCTTCAATGGTGGGTTTAGTAGTTTCCCAACGGCAACCCTAGGTATGTAAAAGGTAGAGCACCAATGGAGCAGCCAAAGGTCGCTGCTAGTTGTTCAGTTTTTTCTGCTGAAAGGTTGATCGGTACCATGCAAGACTTAGCAAAATTCACCTTCAGACCTGTGGACATTGTAAATGATTGCAGAATTCCCTTTAGGCAAAAATTTCTCTTTGTGAAGCTTTCATGATTAGGATTGTGTCATCAGCATACTGAACCACCGGAAAGTCCTGCTCATTTGTATTTGGTATCGGCACTGTTAATAGACCCATGCTATGAGCTTTGTTGATGATGACTTGTAGCAAATCTGCGGCCAAAACGAAAAGAAGGGGGGATAAAGGATCCCCCTGTCTGACTCCTCTTTTGCATTGCAGAGTATTTCCTGGCACCCCATTTAGAAGGACTGATGTTGTTGCCGACCCCAAGATGCTACTGACCCAGTTGTTCCATTTTTCATCAAAGCCCAAATGGTGCATCACTTGGGTAATACATGAATGTTCCACCTTGTCGAAGGCCTTCTCGAAGTCCAGTTTCAGAATTACAATCTCCTCTTTGGACTGGTGGCATTGGTGCAGATACTCATAGGCCCAGGCTAGGCAGTCCTGTATGGTTCTTGTTTTGATAAATCCATACTGATTTAGATGTATGAGTGGGATGATAACCTTCTGCAATCTGTTGGCCATCAGTTTAGTAAGCAACTTTAGAACTGAGTTTAGCAGTGATATTGGTCTGTAATCTCCAACTGCCACCGGGTTGTTGATTTTTGGAATTAGGGTAATGAAGGAGCTATTGATGGATTTCAGGTCTAGTTCACCATTGCAAAAATCTTGACACAGGGCATAGAAATCATCTTTAATGATATGCCAGCATCTCTTCATGAACATGCCATTGAATCCGTCAGGCCCTGGGGATTTGTCAGTGGGCATTTGTTTGATTACCTCATCTATTTCTTCTTTTGAGAAGTTTTGGCTTAGGTCTTGCAGGTTGTCATGCCTTTGAACTAGTTCTGATAGGTTGAAAAGCATATGAGGCTGAGATGTTTGGCCCATTCTGTCTTTGTATTCTTGTAATAGCAAGGCTGCTTTTTCTGCATGATCTGCCACTAATCTGCCATCTTCTGTTTGAATATATGTTATTGTGTTGATTCTGAATCTTTCTGTTGCTGCTGCTTGGAAGAATTTTGTGTCTTCATCCCCCAGTTTGACCCATCTGATGGTGAATCTTTTCCTCCAATATTCATTTTGATATTTAAGCAAATTCATGATATGCTTCTTGAGAATTTCTCTGAAATTTCTTTCTTGGATGAAAAGGATTCTCTGATCCTCTAGTTTGTCCAGGACAGCAAGCACTTCGTTGCACTCCTTGATGAGTTTGTTTAGCTTTGAGATCTGCTGGCTCCATTTTCTAAGAGCTCTTCTTAGCAATTTAAATTTGGCCGCTATCCTTGCTGCTGAATTGTTTGCTCTGACTGGAGTGCTCCAGATTGCTTGAACCAGTTCAAAGAAGCCAGGGTGATCTACCCAGAAATTTTCAAATCTGAAAATTTTTGCTCTTGGTATTTTTGTTCCAATTTGAATGTTGCATGGGATGTGATCTGACGTTGGCTTTGCCATCGGTATCATGAGGGTGTTTGGGTAGTCTAGCGTCCAGTTAACTGATGTAAAGCACCAGTCCAGTTGGACAAGCAATGGATCTTCTTGCATATTACTCCAAGTGTACTGCCTTCCTTTGAGTGGAATTTCCATGAGTCCCAGGTTATCGATCATTTGGTTGAATAGAAGAATATCATTGATGTTGCCTCCAGACCGATTTCTATTCTCCAATGATCTATAAAAATTGAAATCCCCATAAAGATCCAGTTCTCATCTTCCTCTATATGTAACTCGTTAAACCAGTTAACAAATTCCTCTCTTGCTTCACCGTGCTTCACCTGATGGCCCATAGACTGCAGTTAGGTGCCATGTTTCTGCGTTATGCCTTGATGTCAGTTTTACTGTTACGGCAAATTTGAGATTATGAATCACCTGCCCTGTAAACATGTTTCCAGCCCAACCGATCAATATTCCACCTGACTGACCCTCAGATGGATGATATGCGAACTGGTTGAATCTTTTAGGTGCCCATTTTCTGATGGTAGAGTGGTCGATGTGTTGCATTTTAGTTTCTTGCAAGCAATACACTGCACACGCACTCTCATCAATTTTTTGATCTGACCGCCCTTTGCTTGTCATGTGCATTTAGGCCTCGAATATTCCAATTTAAAATGTTCCAACTTCGATTCTGCCCTCCATGCCTATTATCCTGTGTGTTTGTACTATCCATAAGGCACGTTTTGGCAAATAGGAATCAGGCAAACTTCATAGAAGCTAGCCCCAGCAGTGAAAACCGAAGTGCCCCATTGAAAACATAAGCACCAAAACTGATTAAGCAAGAAATCCCACCATAGATGAGCACCTCGGTGTAACAGCATATCATCAGCAGGCATCACATAAGAGAAGGAGCAGATGATCATGGCTGCTGAAGGTTCTGCCCTATCAAAGCAAATCAACATAAATGGCTCCGGATCATGAGCGCAACATGCTGGCTCATTACAACTCAGCAGATAACGATGGCCTGATGCAACATAACTTAAAGCAGTCTTTGTTTCTGCCCAATTACAGGTAACCACCAGAATATAAAGCAGGCAAAATAATAACTGCAACATCTGCCATAAACCCTCTCCCGATTCTTTTCTTCAGTCATACTATCCATCAACATGATTGGCATTGTTGCTGGAGCTTTCTGCCCTTGTGGAAGTAGCCTGGCTATCTTCCAACAGCAGCTCCCTGGTTATCTCCTGAGGAGACAACCACACCTATTGACCGCAGCAGCCTCCTGATCCCCTGAATGGAGATTTCAGGAAAAATAGTTGAGGATTCTTCAATTTCTTTTGATGTTGGAAATTTAGTGAGCCCAGCAAACTCTGTGTCATTAGAAGAAAGAAAATTACCAGCAAGTGAGGCCACATGCTGGAGACTCTCCCCGGATCAGCACTCCTGAGTGTTGTGCCTCTTATGTCTGGCACTTGAACATTTCTGTGACCATTAGTGATATCATGCTGCCTTGCACTTCTCCTGAGAGCTGCATCATGCAGTGGAGTGGGGCTGTTAGAGATTTCTTCATTTGTGATTATCTGCTCAGCCAGACACTGTTTGACACCCCCATTCTTGGGCTTCCTCTTGTAAGTCTTCTCTATAGGCCTGTTCTGGACAAACTTCAGTATGTTGTACCTCTTTCTCCTATACACTTTCAGTTTAGTCCTTGCCCTCTGAGAGTTATCCATAGCAGTATTGGGGACATTTTCTGCGGCAATGACCAGAGAGTTTGGTACATCAGATGGCATCTGCATCTGGTTTTCATTGATGGAGCTGCTACTCTGTGCAGTGATGAGTTGCCACTGACGAGAGATCATATTACTTAGAACTCCTGCTGAACTTGGATGATCAATTGGGACCCTCCCCATGGGTTAGCTGGAGTACGAGCCTGCTGCATCATCTGCCTGGTGATAACCTGTGTAGATGGTAAGGCCATTATGACTGGATTGATGAAAAAACATTAGGCAGACTGGTTGGAGGGTGGCTCTGAACTGTGGTTGCACTTGATTAGCAGCCCTAAAGAACTTTTCTGATTTCATCATACAAGTTAATCTTTGGCATGACTTGAGCTTGAAGATAAATATGACCAGCTGTGCCCTCAAGAGACAGTGAATTGATGTTGTTGCTCTGCTCATTCTGCACTGGAAGGGTCCTCTGGCTGCTGTACTGCACTAACTGGAGGTTGTCATTCCCTCCAGCAGCAGCTGCTTCATCTGCTCTTCTTGTTGGTTGAGTTGCTGCTCATGTTGCCTGCTTGAGTGTACCAATTCAACTTGCTGATCAATGCTTCTAGGAACATTGCTGTTCACATTGACCGTCGGCAACCAGTCAGGCCACTGAAACTCTGCTTGATCAGCCTGATCATTCATCTGTAGTTGCCTTATCTGTGGTTGAGGATGATGCTTGATCGGTTGAATGTTGGGAAGCTGCTGCTGGGCATGTACATTCACATTTTGATTAGCTGCTCGTATGTGATCGCCGCCATCGTTGGGCGGCACCCCCGGTGGAAAGAATCGCACAGGGTGGATGGCGAAGTTCGCCATCCCTTCCTCCTTCTCCTCCTCCTCCTCTGGTTCTTCAATAAAAGGCAGATTGAAGCTCTCTGTACTGGGGCTTTTCGTGAAGGAGGATGAGCACTCGTGGGAAGCAGAAGAATCAAGATGAAATGAGGAGTGAAGAGGTACTGTGTGTTTGCCCGGCTCACTTTGAAGCTGTGGCGGGTCTTGGGCCGGGCTGGCGCGCTGGTCGCAACAGGTTGAATTGACTTCCCTGTTTAGGGACTTAATTTCCTCTGCCATCGTTGCTTCCACTGGAATCTCTTCTTAAAGCAGTATTTGGAAATGTGACCATAATTAAAGCAGCTTCTGCATCTAATGGCACTTGTGCAGTCTCTGACCAAGTGGCCCCAGGCAAGGCATCTGTAACAGCGACGGGTAGTAGACCATTGGGTCTTGGTTGCATTACTAGTATCGTGAGCATTGACTCTCCCTGCACTGCTAGTATCTTTTGCATGGATATCAGGCCAATGGGTGTGTCTTGCTGACTGTGCATCATTTACAGCTCCATTGCGCCCACGCTGCTATCTGAGCCCGGGATAGGCGACCATTGCCCTTGAAGCTTCCTGTCCCATGCGAGCCATTACTACCTGATGCACTGTTGCAAATTTGAAGCTTGAGAGCACCATCACCGGCCTTCATGGTGGCCGCCGTGAAGGTCATCGCCGGAGCAGAAGAACCTTCAACAGACGGCAGGGACAGAAAAAACTGCCAACTTTGATCACTCTAACTGGGAGAGCAGGCCTGAACTTCTTCTTTGGTGAACGCTGGTTCAAAGGGCTAGCAAAGGAAACTCTCTTGGCAGCCTGCCTCTTCTTCTTTCTGCTAGTGACAACAGTCCACTGCTCCTCTTCTTGTTTCTCCTCCAAATTTTCCTATCCTTCTGCCAGTCAGAACCACCATCTCTCCACAGATGGAAGTAAACATCAAAATGCTTGGCAATGATACGGCGAAGAGCATAGATATACAAACCAACCGATTTGGAAGAAACCGAAAAGCGAAAATGCCTCTCAGAGGCAAAACGCACATGAAAACCAGCAGGGGAACCTCCAAGAACAGAGTGCAGAGCAAGACTAACCGTCTCTTCCGTCAAGCGAAAGGTGAACCTGCGAAAGATGGCGAGCATGAAGAAGCTTCCATCCGGCGAAGAGGAAGGGTGGTGCACTGAGGCCCTCAGCCTCGCAGCAACTTCAGCCTGAAACTTCTTCCCTTCCGAGATATCCCAATCTTCCGGAATCGTTGGCCAACGATTGTTCACCAGCTGAGCTTCGGTGCATCCTTGTCTTCAGCACTACTTCCTTCATCGTCATCAGCTTGGGCTTGGATTG